>CM059265.1:11187077-11337077 GCA_030347295.1 Setipinna tenuifilis
CACAAACACACAAACACACAAACACACACAAACACACTCTCTCTCTCACACACACACACTCTCTCTCTCTCTCTCTCTCTCTCTCTCTCTCTCTCTCTAAGGCAAAAATTATCTTTGACTGCTGCGATCAACAAATGATTACAACACTAAAAGCACCATTACTGGATTAAGTAAACAGGCCCTTCGAAATCATGGCAGCCAATATATGACCTTGACTGTAGCCTTTGAGTGTCTGGGTTTGGGATGTCTTCTAGATCAGTACATTTCTACAGCCCTAAACCAAAAAGTCCATCTCATCAAGATCTTTCACTGTAGTTATTTAGAACATCTGTGTTCTCAATAGTTTACACATTTCTAATTTAGGCTGTAGAGAAACATCACTGATCTAACTTTCTGATCCAAAAGACTGACCACATAGTATTAGGTTATGGTATGTTATTGTCCATAAGACACGATACTGCTGGTATTGCTATCTGTTGAAACATGATTCTCACACAGCAGGACCAATTCTTACACTGTCTCTGGTGCTCCTATGTAGTAGGTGTGGTAAATGTGTTACTAGGGTCAAGTACCTGCCCTCAGTAGGAGACAGTTCCTTCAGGTCCTCCAGGGTGGGTGAAACATCAAGCAGCTTCTTATAGAGCACCAGAGGGAAGTGCAGGTCCACCACTGTGGAGTTGTAGATGGCCAGTCCACAGATGATTCCAATCAGATGGAACCAGTTGTGCTCCACAAAACACTGTTTTAAAGCATACAAAGCAGCAAAGGCTACAGAGTTAGGAGATTCATTTCACATCTGGACATCCCATGGCTTGGTGAGACCAGGCTCATTTTGCAGATGGGTGGATACTTTGTGTGAATGTTAAAACCATTGGGCCTGTCTTTAATCAACCACGGCTGACTGGAAACCACAAAATTTGGTTAGGTAAATCTGGAGCGTAATAGAGTTGCCTAGTGGAGTACTGTAGAAAAATACAACATTAGACATCTCACTGTGGACTTGAAAGTTATGGTTAGTTAAGTTATTTGCTACCCCAAAAAAGCTACCAAGTTTATATCTAACCACAATGTAGGTAGCCATTTTACGTGTTCTCCAAAGCAAGAGTTAACTTAGTGAGAACTATAATACGACTGAGCGAACTAAAGAAGGCTCTGAGGTATAATTTCAAGAGGTGCAGTCCTACGGACAACAGTAGGTCAAGCTCTACATTGTGCTTGGCTTTGTACATGGAATGCACAAAAGCAATATACTCCTGTCCTAGCCCTAATCCATGCCCTAGTCCCTGCCTGGGACTAAATCATGATATGCTGGGAGCTGAACGATTGGCTGAGAGCACCAGGACACAGGAAGAGACAGACTAACTTGTTTCCCACAGGTACCTTGTGTGGCATATGCCAATGTTCCTAGTACCATCACGCTTCAGTTATTGCTGAACACGGGTCATTTCTCCTGGGAAAAAGTCGATCTAAGCTAAACACCACAGGCTCCACATTAGATGTTGCCTGGAGAAGATTACGTAAAAGGCTGACATTGACAGGCTCTCCTTGATACCACCACCTAAGAACATCCACAGTAACCTGAGGCTAGGGGGGTGATTTAAAGCTGACAGTAAACACATGAAGGTATGCTACATGTTAAGGGCAGTGGGCACTCTCAACTTTGTTTAGAAGGCACGTGAGGGAGGGCAGGACTCAGCAAAGTGTGTGAGTTAGGTAGAACAGCCCACACCCACAACATCAGTGTTTTACAACAGACAAAGCTTTGGTACAAAATATGGACACACATAAAATATGGAACACAACTATCCAAGGACCCAACCGTCTAATGTATCCACATTCTGTCATTTTCAGATCCACTCTGATCACCCATCATCTACTCAGCGTGAATTATATGAAAACCAAACAGAAATGTGAGACATTAAATTTATATGAAAACTGTGCCTGGATTTTATCTTCACATTTATTCAATTTACAGAAACATCAATCCAACAATCCAAGTGGCAAAGCAAGACTTACATACATTATCCAAATAGTACAGGAAACTGTACATATTAACAGAATTTGTGCATTGCTACAGCATGCATGTAGTGTTGCTCACTGCTGATACATATCTGATGAGCTCCAATATTTCAGAGCAATGTTTTTGCCTAGGTTTCTTCTGATGCACAGCAGTGGCTATCCCACTGGCTACCCCTTATTTATAGCAAAGAATTAACATCTTAAGTGTCTGGGTGAGGAATCTGTTGCGGTGTATAGCAAACAGCCATTTTAATGAAGGTCTCTAAATGTCAACTTGTCAATATTTAAGAAGAAATGTGTTGTCATCTTTCATCCCATCCAGTGAAATGTGTATTTCACCACAGGCTTTTATATGTATAAATGTGCATGTGCATATAAAACTTGTGATCCTGGTACTGTGCACACCACTGACCTTGTCAGAGAACCAGAGCAGATTGGACTCTGAATAGTGGGAGAACATGCCATAGACAGGGTCCATCAGCTCCTTCAGCAGCAGAAGGAAGAACTCCTTGGTGACCCCCCCTGCATCAACAGCCTCCTCCCCATCAAAGATGACCTGCAGGGAAAAGGAATGAAAACTCAACATAAGGGCATGCAGGCCAGCATACACCTCACTCTTTGAACTTTCCCCCTGCAAACCTAATGGGGCTTTAATGTGGCAGTAGAAAAATGAATATTAATATTTAGACAGTCCATTATTTGAAGTAAAAAATAAAGACAACTCTGACTACAAAAACACATTTGCTATGTGAGCAAGAATTTAACGAGCTCTGTTGTTTTGGTACATGATAACTACACTGTGGCTTGCAATGCAGAAGCCAGAACTTACAGAATCTAATTTCACTGTTGGTCCTAATATAAGTAAAATGATATGGCTAGCTGTACTACACATTAACAGTAAACAGAAAAACAAAATATGACCAATTTCTAAATACTGTGGACATGTAGCACAGCATGCACAGTTTGCTTCTCTTTGTGACATATAGGCAAGACTGACACCTCTGCAGTCTAATTGCAAGCCCTGGTGAGGACCTGGCCAGTGTATGAAGTGCTTGTTAGCAGACTCTGAACTCTGACCTTCAGGGGTTTCTTGAGGTCGACGTCAGAGTAGACAGTGAGCTCTCGCAGTGCGTCACTGACCAGGTGGTCTCGGCGCACGTGCAGCACCAGGAAGGGGTTGCGTGCCAGCAGGGGCTCCAGCGTCAGCAGCATAAAGACGTTGTGCAGGTTGGCACCGCTCACCGCCATCTTACCCACCCAGCACGCACACGCACCAGGATAAGGAGGAGGAGTGGAAACACAGACAGAGGGAGCAGCAAGACAGAAAAAAGGGGAGGGGGAAGAAAGAGAGAGTAAGAGACAGAGAGAAAGAGAGAAAGACAGAGAGAGAGAGACAGAGAGAGAGAGAGAGAGAGAGAGAGAGAGAGAGAGAGAGAGAGAGGGGAGAGAGAAGGATGAAAATAAGCATGATAAACAGTAAAATATTTCAACACATCTGACACACTGTCAGCCAAGATAAATGTCTGTTCATGTTTGTGACCCACCAGCTGCATGTAAAAGTGATACTTTGGTATCCCTTGCCATGATATCCCTTTTCATTAATTTCAAACGAATGATAGATATCTGTGTTCTTTTACCTGCATTTGCAGCTCTGCATCCGTTTGCAGCATAGTTGTCTTGGCTTGAGCGTTCAATATGAACGGATAGGCACATAGGGTTACAGAGTTCTACAAGACACAAAGATCGTTACATTACAGAGAATAAGGTAAAGCAGTGGGCCTAGCCTACAATTTTTTCCCACATACACCTGCAACATAGTCACAACATTATCCCTTTGGATACATCAGGACTGGGGACTAAACTGATTGATTTGTCCCTGTTGAAATGCATTAAAAGCTTGATGTCCCATACCTGTACTGCAGGGGTTCTCATTTTCTGTAGAAAGAAATGAAATAAAGAAGTGTCAATGTTGCACATGATTCAGATCAAAAAAGAGCTAGACAGTATATTGAAGGAAGATGAGGTCAACTATTGGGAAAATAGGGAGTGAAGAAGTGTTCAAGAGCTAGAAAACAAAGAAGAGACAAGGCTTGTTCCTCACAATCTCAGCTTTGCTCAGAAACCACTTGAGGTAGTCTTCCTGGATGTTTACCAGGCTGGTGATATCAGGGATGTAGAAGTGATTATAGTCCACATGGTGGGCTTTCAGGTTCACCTGACATGAGAGAAGAGCAACAGCATGAGGACAAAGCCGGCTGAGCAGGACCAAATCAACACTCAGTGAGCAGCGTGCGTTGGCAGGTCAAGCTCCTGAATAACATTAAGACTTAAAATGAAAAGTTACATTTAACTTTAAGTTAGAACTTCTGCTACACTTAGACATAAGCCTGTAAGAACTGCACTTGGGTGTGATTTTAAACTTAGCCTTACTTTACATTTTTTGTCTGGTCCATGCCAACATCCCTGTTATATGAAAAGTAAAACCACAATGGTGGTGCATCTTGTTTATAGATTGCACAATGGCCGGGCATTCAGGGAGAGTAGTCTGTAAAATCTAGCTGGAGAGCCAATGGTTAGAGATTTCATTTTGCTAGACAAGTGCTTTTTGAGCTAACTGGCTATAAAAGGCTATAAAAAAGGTCATTACTTCTTGTGTATTCACATGAATGTGCAGCTTAGAATGGCTTTCAGTCAGGCTTGGTGCACTCGGTAGAAATAAAAAAAATTCTTAAGTTGGACATAGCCTCGACTGGCCTTAAGCCTTTCAATTTTATACCTAGCTGTTGTACTCCGCAATAGCAGCCTAAACTTTCTCAAGGCACAAGCTGATCACAGTCATTAATATCTACTGGGGGCAACTTTCAGGAGGCAATTAAGAATAGGTCTATTTTGATCCATACTGAAACAGGCTCTGGCCCCTCTCTTACCTTGTGGAGTTTTTCCAGTAGTTTTAGCGTGGCGCTAATGTAGCTCTCTAGAAATGCGGGGATGAGGAGGGCTTTTCCCCCACTCAGTAAGAACACCACTATGCTCTTGTATAGTTCCACCAGCCTGGAGAAGACCTCACAGTCCACCAGCGACCACCAGTTGTCTGGAAAAGTAGATGGGTTGGGACATTTTGACTCAGAACCACAAAAACCTGTCCACAAGAGTCATGTCACAGTAACGCCTCAGTCAGAACATCACATTAAAGACGTGTACCAACTGCCAAAAGAAATTAAAGAGAGTTTACCGAGCACTTTACTGGGGTTGGCATCAAGCCTGAGGATGGCCATGGCAAGAGGGATGGTGAGAGAAATGTAGTTTTTGGAGTCTTGCAGAGCGGGACACTCAGACAGGATCAGGTATATTCTCATGGCCTCCACATCCGGCGGGGAGCAGGGCAGCTGGGGAATCAGTAGGCTCTCGAAGCTCTTGGTGACCTAAAGAGGAGACGCATAATGATTTCTGATGATTATGATCGATGATTGTTGGTGATGATTGAATGCTGTTGTTGTTGATGTTGTTGATGTTGATATTGATGAAGATGGCCACACCACTTGTGTTGGACAAACACTGGCTCAGTAGCATTGGGTGCTCAACCATGTTCCTTGTACTATTCTTTCCATCTATCACACTTTATTAAAATGCATTATAAAGGGAGGCAGATTTCACAAGTGAAGGCTTTCCGAGAAATAGTTTGAAAGTTATCACTTCAACAATCCAGCAATGTCAAATGTAATCAAAATCAAAAAAGTCAAAATAAATTCTATGTAGGTTAGACTTCCTTTAAAGACAGACCCAGTCTTACAGCCCATGTCCACTGGTTGCGTCGGACGTGACACGTCAAACGCCTTCAATGCATTGTCAATGAAGCCCGTCAAACCGTTACCGTCACGTTCGCAAAGGATCACGGGAAGGCAGCGCGTCTGTTCAAAAAGTTGAGCTCTGCTGAACTTTATGCAAATAATACATCGGACGCGACGTGATTGACAAATCGAGGAAGACCAGAAGGAACGGTTGCCATGGTTGCCATGTACTGTTACGGTTGGCTAGCCACAAACACACACCAAGTAAGCTACGTGTTCACGAAGTTATGGTTCTTTATAAGCCTTCGTAAAAGCTTTACCTCTTTACATTTGAAGGCATAGTGTAGAGAATACAAAAACTTAAAATTTGGAGGGGACATCGGTTACGCCCATGTCCAAATGTGTCACGTCCAAATGAAAGGAGGCGTCACGACTTCGGAAAAAAAACGTGTCGCATCTAACGGAGCCAGTGGACATGCAGTCTTAACTGATTCATTATCCTCCCTTGTATGAAGCACATCAAAACACATAGGGATCTCACATTTACTAATACAGATAGTGGCAATGCGTTTGCGGAGACTCCAATCAATGGTAGCAGGATTAACACAGTCTGGCATCCCACAAGGCATTATGGACATCATAAAGTAAACATAATCTTCTCAAAAACATAAAATAAAATGAGAAATGTTGCACTTCACAGTCACAAAAATAAATAACACAGAAATAAACAAACACACAAACAGCCTCATGAATCACTTTGAGCTGTAGGGCAGAGAATCCCGCACACATTAGTGTTGGCTGTCTGGCTCCACACTACATGAGTCAGAGCTGTTTTGGAGGGGGAGTGTAGGCACCCCAGTAGTTTTCTGTGCACCATCTAATCTCCATGTCACCACACCGCAGCTGGCAAACACACAGCAGGCCAGAGCAGATTAAGCTGGAGCAGAGAGGGGGTAAAACACAGGGAGGAGAGCAAAACCAGTGCTGATGCTGTCTGTTCCACAACTAACCACAAAAGACCATGGAGCCTTGGATTCTGACACCGAATCAAAACAAACAAACAATCTGAGTCCGATTCTACTGAGGCTACATCAGCATATCGAGTCTGTCATGCATGGCAAGAATATGTGTGGTTGTTTACATGGACCTTCAAGGTCATTGCAAGGCTGGATTTCTGACCTCTTTTCAGCTGTGCCAAAACCTACATACAGACCACATTAAAAATGTGTCATAAAAGGGGGTAAGCATCTGTTAAAAGAAGGTAAGCATCTGACCTGACAG
This sequence comes from Setipinna tenuifilis, assembly GCA_030347295.1. Classification (NCBI taxonomy): domain Eukaryota; kingdom Metazoa; phylum Chordata; class Actinopteri; order Clupeiformes; family Engraulidae; genus Setipinna; species Setipinna tenuifilis. The sequence goes on from CM059265.1 coordinate 11,194,166, forward strand.
GGCATCTCAAAGCCACTGACACAGAACAAGGTCAGGCATGCAGCCCCTTGTGGTGATGCCAACTCCAGAGGAGTTTACTATTTATGTAACTGAAAACAATGTGCACACTGGCTGCTGAAAAATGCTGTGGCTTGCTCTCTCAGTTACTGTTAACATTTCTCTCTGACTTGTAGTCCTCAGTCTTAACTGGCAGCTTGAGAACACAGGTCACTGCTGTCCTCCCGACTCACAAGTGTTTGGCACCACAGACCAAATCACATTATCATGTTGGCAGATGACACAACAGTGGGGGCCTCATCACAAACAAAGTTGATTACAGAGAAGAGCCTGGCCTGAGTGGCTTGTGGATTTGAGCCAGATCAACAATTAGTCTCTGAATGTATGGAGACAGAGAAGCTAATTGTTAACTTCAGGATAGACTTGCGCCCACTCCATTATCTGTGGCTTCACTGTGGGAAACAGAAAAGCTTTGTGTGCACACTGCAGAAGGCCTCACCTGGTCAATACAGGGCAAGCTGATTAGCTTCATCACTGTCTGGTGAAGTGGGAATGCACACAGTGGTACAGAGCACTCCTCTTTCATCACACAGCCAAACTTTACCACACCTGAAGATCAGTAGCGCTGTTGCCACAGAAAAGAAGCAGACCGATGACCGTATTGGCCACATATTATGACATCATGTCCAACCAGCTGCTCTTTTTAAACTTGATCCCTTTATGTCTTGTACTGTTTACCTCAACAGGGTTCTAGATTTTTGAAGACCTGTGCAACGTCACCTTGATGTTACATTGTTGTTATTTATATTTTACTGCTGCAATATGGACCCACAAGCCATACCCCGTGACTAAAATAAATACAGTCAACATACAACAACTCCCACAAAAGCAGAATTTAACAGAGGATTTATTTAAAAAAGACAGCTTCCTACAACAAATTAAATATAAATTCCCTCTGCTCCTCGCAAGCCTCAAAAATACATTAAAAAAAACACACTGGCAGATAACTCATCTGTCCATATAATCATCACTGTTAGTTTGCTAGCTGATATGGGCTTTATCTATGAAATTGGATAATTTTCTTACTAACAAATAACATAGACATATTTACATATTTTAATATATGATTTAAAGTGGTCGTATGATCTTAAGCTTTGGTACTGCAACTAGTGACAAAATGATTGTGTCAATGTGTTTTTCTGGTAAATATCCTTGCAGGCTCTGTGCCTAGAGTGTGACATGTTCTCACAGTGCAAGAGGTGTCTGTGTGGTCATTGTACCTGCTCCAATAATCTGGAGAAGTCTGGCTTCATGAGCAGGTCAAACAGTAGTCTCACTGAGTTGAGATCAATGCCTGGGATTTTGGGGTTGGTTTTAAAATGGCCATCGTCACTGATAACAAAAAAAGTGGAAAGAAACCGACCGATTAAAATGACAAAGCGCATACAAGTATAGAAGCAGAATTTTACAAAACCCAAAACAATACAGGCTCATTAACATACATCATACAGTTTCATTAATTAAAGCAACATTAAGTAGTTTTTGTCTTCGGTCACCCTACAGATTGGAAGTGAAACTACAGAGAGAGGGCCTACTCCTCCAAACTTCAAAATGCCTTTCACCCTGTTACAAGTTCATAAACCACTAAAGCGATTTTGGAAACATTACTTGAAAATTGAAAAAACTACTCCGTGTTGCTATAAAATGTGAGACTATACTACAGATTATATTATATTCATTCATGACACACAGACTAATATTTCAAATCTTTACTATAACTGACAACTAATAAAAATCCCAAATTCAGTATCTCCGAAAGTAAGAATATTACTTAAGACCAACACAAAAAAAGATTTCTAGAAATGTTTGTACAAACATTAAAAGTATGAATGATGTACAGCACTCAATACTTAGTTAGGGCTCCTTTTGCCTGAATTACTGTAGCAATGTGGCATGGCATGGAGTCTATCAGTCTTTGGTACTGCTCATGTGTTATGATGGCCCAGGTTGCTCTGATAGTGGCCTTTAGTTCTTCTGCATTGTTGGGTCAGGCATATCACATCTTCCTCTTCACAATACCCCATAGATTTTCTATGGCGTTAAGGTCAGGCGAGTTTGCTGGCCAATTAAGAACAGGGATACCCTGGTCCTTAAACCAGGTACTAGTAGCTTTGGCACTGTGGAAAATGAAATCTGCATCTCCATAAAGGTCAGCAGCAGGAAGCATGAAGTGCTATAAAACTTCCTGGTAGACACCTGCGCTGACCTTGGACTTAAGAAAACACAGTGAACCAACACCAGCAGATGACATGGCACCCCAAACCATCACTGACTGTGGAAATTTTACACTCAACCTCAAGTAATGTGGATTATGTGCCTCTCCTCTCTGCCTCTGGGTCCTTGATTTTCAAAAGACATGCGAAATTTACTTTCATCAGAGAACAAAACTTTCGACCACTCAGCAGCAGTCCAGTCCTTTTTGTCTGCAGCCCAGGTAAGACACTTCTTACACTGCTCTTGTTCAACAGTGGCTTGACACAAAGAATGCGACAGCTGAAACCCATGTCTTGCAAACATCTGCGCGTGGTGGTTCTTGAAGCACTGACTCCAGCTACAGTCCACTCTTTGTGAATCTCCCCAACATTTTTGCATGGGTTTTGTTTTACACTCCTCTCCAGGGTGCGGTTATCCCTATTGATTGTACACTTTTTTCTACCACATCTTTTCCTTTCCTCCCCTCTCTATTAATGTGCTTGGACACAGAGCTCTGTGAACAGCCAGCCTCTTCCCCATGATGGTGTAGCCTACAGAACTAGACTGAGAGACCATTTAAAGGCCTTTGCAGGTGTTTTGAGTTAATTAGCTGATTAAAGTGTGGTACCAGAGGTCTTCAATATTGAACCTTTCCACAATATTGTAATTTTCTGAGATACTCCATTTGGGGTTTTCATTAGTTGTCAGTTATAATCATCAAAATTAAAAGAAATAAACACTTGAAATATGTCAGTCTGTGTGAAATGAATGTATACATTATACAAGTTTCACTTTTTGAATGGAATTACTGAAATAAATTCAGTGAATTAAATTCAGTTCAACCTTTTTATGATATTGTAATTACATGACCAGCACCTGTATATGGGAGATATCTTCATCTCAAAACCAATGTAGTCTTAAGTATGTTTACTTCTTTAATTGTTATTTTCTAATAGCATAATTAACTGATATGTAGAAAAATGTCTGCAATGCAAGTGTTGCAATACATTATTACAAATTTAAGTCCAACTGAGCACATGCATTCAGGATGCATTTGGCTAGCCTGAAGCAGTGTGGAGGGATGAAGGTATATTTTGGGCAGGTGGCACAGGCTGGTAAATCCTGGCACAGGCAACAATAAACAGGTTGGGGGTTGGCAAGTTTGATTTGGGTGTGTACGCCTCAACCCATCAACCTTAGTCTCTGCCTCTCTCCATCTCTAATTTATCTTTCTGTCTGTCTCTCTCTCTCCCTCTCTCTCAGTCTCTCTCTCTCTGTCCCTCTCTCTCCGTCCCTCTCTCTATCTCTCGCCTGGGATGAACGTGAGCATCATAGGGTAAGGTGCAACAAAGAGCAAAAGGTATTTTATTGGATTTTCTCATCTGGTGCCGCTCACCAGTTGCAGAGACACCCGACACCACAGTGGAGGCAACAAGGCAAGAACACCCTGTATATTTAAGCACCCTACTGCATATTTATAAGGTCAGCTAATTGTGAACTTGCACCCGATGTCAACAGCCAAATGAGATCCAAGAGCCCTGATGATAGATACATGAGATTTCACTCTAATGCCAGCAGATACCTGCTGCTATTGCTTGCGTTGGCATAAGAGTGATTACATGACATCACATCTATCTACATCCATCAAGGCCAAGTGTTGAGTGTGCCTCTGGACAGGCATGACCTTATGCAGTCAACAATGGTGTTGGCAGGTAGAATGACAAAATGCAATACTTTTAAAAAGTTCACAAAAGACACATTTTCAACTCACTACTTTCATGATTTTTTCTTTAGACTGTAGCTGCTTTAAATGCTGCATTATCTGGAGAGGCAAAGTGATTACTACAAGATTACTACAAGATCTTTTGCTGATGAAGGCACACAAAATCATTCCCATGACCTGTACATACATGACTTCTTGTTTTTGTTTCCATTGTGAAGATATGGCTCTAGTAACTGACCATAGAACCTGACCTGGCTGAACACACCCTACGTTAAAGAGGTCAGATGTAAGGAATAAAAACATAGTCGCCCACACCACCCTTCACTGAGTCCAACATTTTACCCTGGGCTGAGTCTCAACATGCACTAGACAGGACTAAAAAGCAACCAAAGCTCACCTTTGGTCCAGAAAGCTGGCATTCCAACATGCAGTGGATGAGAGCAATAAAATGGCATCGCTGTGGAAAGACAAGATGATTGTTTTTTTTTTTTATCTGTGGGGTTGTGAGTTTGTTGGACAGGTGGCAGATAACAATTGATAATCCACAGATGATGAAATTCATTAAAGAGTACATTACAAACACATCTGAAACGGCCCTGCACCATCTTACTTGGTCGTGCTGGAGTCTGTGGTGTCGGACAGCTTTAGTCTCAGCATGTTCAGGCTCTCGTAATTAATTAGCGAGATGCTCCTAGAGGTGTTGATCACACGGAAGTCTTCCGGGACAGCTGAGTCCTGTGAACATAGCAGTAGCAACGGGAGTGAGATCTCTCCATTTCACAAAAGCATTTTGCCAAACAGCCACAACAGAGACATGAGCTGAATGCCTCCCCTGTTTGAACTGAATGCCTCCCCAGTGGACAGACAGAGCAAGATAAAACATACACGACCAGCACAATGACTTCCACCTCACATTATGTTATTGCTCTTACATTATTTGTTTGCCTTAAAAGTAACAAGGAATTATGCATTTGTTTAAAACCTATTGTTTTAATACTGTAAATAGTGTGTGTAACTATGTAAACACACATGCAAAACCTTTTAGGACAACGTTTAACTAACAGCTCCCCCTGGTGGATAGAAAAATTTACAGCATGTTCCTTCTGGCTAATTAAGGCCAAATTGTGTCAGTGACTACACAACGAAACCAAAGAAGCACCATGTCCTCCAGTTGCTCGACAATTTCATTGTCTAACAGCCTCAAATATTGTCCTAAAATCATATTATTACGCAATTCACATACAACCCTGGCCTCTCAGTCACCAAAACAAGCCAGTGTCTCCTTTTATCACCACCTAGTCTCACAGTAGTGGTGTGCGCAGTAGAGTCTGCTATTGAGAGTGATTACTCACATCATCGCTGCCATACAGCAGGAAGTTATGGTTTCCTCCACAGTGGATTTTCCTTATAATTAAATGCTCCGGATCTACAGATGGTAAAGGGAAAGAGCAGGGAAGGCAAGTTAGAAAAAAATTAACTATCTGCACTCGGGTTACCTTAGAAAGTGTGATCCTGAAGCAATTCCTAATAAACATAGATGGATCCATGAATATCCTTTAGCAATATGTACTACTGTTACATCTAACATGGAATCCTTTACATGTGCAGCTTCATCCTGATTTGGCAAAACACCTCACAGATGTCTCACTGCGGAGTCCATGCCCTTCATTGTCTATTTTAGCTGGGGTATATGCCAGTGTTGCCAGCATGGCCTCTTAAGGCATCTGTTTACCCTGCACTGAGCTGCTCCTGCAGCAGCACAGAGCTGCTCTCACGGTGTCCCTCAATCTGCCTGTCCTGGATGCCAGAGCCACTGCTTGTAAACAAAGAAGATCATCTTCATAAGCACATTAAAAAATAATAAGCAACTGCTGTTCCTATTATATAGTTTATGAAATACTCATGAAGTGTTAGCTAATTGGCTTATTACTATAACCTGCTATCAGTGCATTTTACTTTAATAAAGCACTCTAAAGGTTTATGATGAGCTAGCTCTATGTAAAATTTAAATTACTTTTTAAAGTACCAAATTTAGCCCATAAATTGCATGCCCAATCCAACATTGTTAACACAAGGAAATATCATAAGAGCTGAACAAAGTGCGTAAGAAAACTATCAATTGCACTGGTGCCAGCCTCCAATGCCAAATGCTACCAAAATGACATCATAACTAGCTTATGTTATATCAACAGGATGGCTATAGCTCATTTGATTAAACAAAATGCATTTCAATACTTTTACACAAATGCTCAAGGATTCCCAAGCCATATAAACAAATTGGGGAAAAAGTTGAACACCTGAAACACTTCACCAATAGAAGAACTGCAAGCATCTATATGTTTGTTTAAGTGTGTGTGCATGTGAGTGAGTGAGAGAGAGAGAGAAAGAGAGCGGGAGCGAGAGCGAGAGCAAGAAAGAAAGAAAGAAAGGAGTCAGAGCTGGTGGTTTGATAATCATTTATCAGGTTGTATACCAAGTACAGTCCAAGCTGATTCTCTCCTTCTCACCTGAGGATTGTATCTTTACTGTACAGGAGGGAGGGACGTTGCGGATTGGCACTGGGGTCTTGGTGTCAGATGTGGTGCCAGTACCCAATTGGCCATCATCATTACAGCCAAAGGCATACACCAAGCTGGACGATGGCACAAATGCCAGGGTGTGGTGCCTGGACATATGGACAGAGCTATGTGGTCAAACCGCCAGTATGCACATCTGAAACCAACAACACTCAGACAAAGCAGTGCAACTAAGAAAGAGCACTAAGAAAAGGCAGAGACCTCAAGTCACATTTGCAGGTGATGTGTCCACATCTCAATTCCTCATGTAAAAATACCCTGCAATACCCTTTTAGGTTTTTTTATGTCTGCCTGTTAGACTCTACTGAAAATCATTTAAAAACAGTTCCTGAAATGATCTCTCTAAGCTTTAACTTCAGCTATAGAAAAACATTCTGCAGTGCCATATTCTTTTAATTTCTCAAGATCTCTTTACCAACCTTTTTGTGTAGGGAATACCCTAAGAAGAACCTTTATCAGATTAGGCACAACTAGTATTCATTCTTATACTGACCGTGTGCTTTGTTTTTTTCAAAACATTGAATAGATTAAATGGTGGGGAACAGTGCCACCTGGGCTGGCACATATTTAGTAGCCAGGGTGTGGCAGGTTGCGCACATAGCTGAGAAAGGCATGCTGTCCAAATGCCACCTCTATACTGTAGGCAGATAACAAGTTATGGACAACGCTGCCAATGACAAATGCCAAGAGTCTACTGAAAAATTAAGTAACTGATTACACAACAAGGCAGAAGGTTAATATCTAGCACTGTCAAAAAATGGTCTGACACCTATTACATTTGCTTTAAGTACAAAATAAGGTATCTAACATATCAGACTGAACTTCATGACAAGGGAAAATCCATAATACTGTTTTTTTTTAACTGTAAAGTTTTTCTGTGTGCAGGTTTTCTGGCTTTACAGTGTTCTTAGTCATTAGAACACACCACTTTCTTGGCACTGTGTTTTAGCAAAACAAATACTCCGACTCATCACTAACTGTATGTGCCACCCCTCTGGGTGTGGGGCTAAGGAATTTAGGGTAAGCAAAGAGGAAAGTTGAGGTGTTTGGGGGTACCTTCCACAGGCAATCTGGGAGACCTCTGTGCCCATGAGTTCCAAGACCCTGCGAGGGAGGGGTTCGTTGTTGGTGGAGTCGTGGCCCAGCTGACCCCTTGAACCATTTCCAAACGTGAACAGGCCTCCATCCTGCCCACACAGAAGAGAAACATACACAGCCATCAGTTTGCACTGTGTCGAGTTAAACTTAAAGATAATGAACATAATCTTAAAAGTTAAAAAAAAACTTTTTTACACTGTTTTGTGTGCATTATGTCCAACTTTCATCTCTGCCATTGTCCAAAGAAACCTAGACTTCTTAACGTGTAAAATAGACCCTATGACCTGTGATGGCTAGATAAGGAAATGTAACCCACCTTTGTTAATGCAGCTGTATGCTCTTCTCCACAGCTGATGTACACTACTTTCTGTGATCTAAGAAATTTTATATGGCAAGGGACTGCACGATCTAAAGAATCACACAGAAAGAAACAATGAATGTCCTGAACCACCACAATGATCAGGAAACAGCTGGATATCAAAAACTAGAACACTGTCGCCACTCTATCTGATGGATCAGGACTAGTTAAAGAGGTCATCTTACATTTGCTTTTAAGGCCAAATCCCATTTCAATAAATGAGTTTCTCCCACGGACACTGTGTTTGTACTTCCATATACTGTCTCTCAATTTCTCTCATCCTCCCTTTATCTTCCCCTAACTCACTTGCACACACAGAACACAACCACAATTGACATAATTTAAAAATTAGGTAATTTAAAGTTCCATGATGTTTACCCTGCTCATCATTCAAGCCCAGCTGTCCAGCAGTGTTCTTGCCCCAGCCAAAGACGGCCCCTGAGAGGGACAGGGCAAAGCTGTGGTCTCCTCCAGCACTGATCTGAGACAGGGGGATGCCCGCCAGAGACTTGAGGGGTTGGGGGGACAGCGTGCTGGGCTCCCCCTTGCCCAGACCCAGCTGCCCACTGGAGTTCTGACCCCACGTGAATAACTGCCCATCTGAGGGTGGAATTACATACAAGAGATTCCAATCATGTGTTTCATCTATGTCTTACTGATCAACTTAATTTTATGCAATTATATGCATTATGCACATAAACAGATGCCGTGAAGTCTCTAAATAGTACAATGGATGGTGCCTCACAAGATTATTATATGTGAGAAGATAAAAAAACATCTGAATGGTTAAATGGTTTAAAAATTCCCAATAGCCATTCCCACTATGGCTAAGGGGTGTGGTACTACCTTTGGAAAGTGCAATGCAGTGCTGGTTGCCACACATCACCTGGGTGATCCTATGCTCACACAGCTTCTTGATCAATCTAAACAATAACATTTTAAACATCATCTACAGCAACATTTCAGATTCAAAACAATGAGACATGCAATACAACAATGTTCAATGCTGAATATGAAAAATGTCCTTTCATATGTCCTCAAAAGTTCTACTTAAAACCTTGTCACTTGGTTTTCTTATTAAATTCTGAGTGATATGCCATCTTAACAATAAATACAACCATAAAAACGCACTGTATAGAAAAAAATAGTATTCTTCTTAAGAGTGTAATTCTCTTACGATGAAGCCTTGCTGCATAACTGTACTACACAATTGATGCACAAAGAAATGGATAAAGTTACATGTTACAAAGACTAGGCATAAGGTGTTTTATTGCTGACCATAACACTAACATGGTACATTTCTTACAACACTAATGTGTTACCTAAAGTCACATTTATTTCTAGAGGAAAGCGTTACTGGGTGACAGAAAAACTGCACATCCCATGATGCCTTAGTGAACCCAGCCTGTCGGCCATACTGTACCTAGGCACTCTGACAGCGTCCTCAGCCATGCCCAGCCCCAGCTGGCCATCACTGCCTGCGCCCCATGCAAATACTTGGCCCTGTTCGTTCACTGCCAGCGAGTGAGCAGAGCCACAGGACACACCAGCAATCTTCTGAGCATCCAGAGCCCCCACCAGCTCTAGGAAAACAGAAACACAAAAATGGGATAAAGACAGAGAGATAAAGAGATGGCAATCAACCACATATTTTCAGTGTGTGATTCCAGCAGCAATATTCCTAACATAATTACCCAACTAACTTTGGTGTACACACTGATTTCGCAAAATTCTGAAAGCAATGCAGGCTACAGTTCTAAACAGGGGTGGCCTATTTGTGGTAAAACTTTCTTTCTTCTTTTTGGGCTGAGCAGTTCTCCTCCAGAACAACTCCCGCTACTGCTACTAACACACCCCACAGAGCTATTCAGTATGTGACGCATAGGGTATAAAAAACATAGTTGTTTGTGTTATCACAAAATTTGTTTTGTCTATGTTGCATGGTTTTAAATCAGTTAAAGGGTCTTCACCGACCATCATGGAAAAAAAAAAAAAACTTGTCTACTCCCAGTCGCCAGGTGCAATATAAATGGAAAATCAAGTGGAACACATACAGAGTACGGGACAGGCTAAAGCATCATTTTGCGTTGGAATGCCAATAAGATAGAGATAGTTGTGACAAGGGTAAAATCTGCACTTAAACAATGACTCTAGCACTATTCATTGAGATGACGTGAGAAATTGTAAAGAATACCTGGCAAAAAAAGAAACAGATACATTTACATCACCAACAGATACGTAAAAAGTTTACATGGCATAACTACCCTAGCGCTTATGCATAGATGTGGCCAAGTGATTTTTTTACCTACATTAAGAAGCATGAGTTTTAAACACAATTATACACAATGTACCTTGTATGCGGGGAAACTATGGTATATGGGCTACTGTCAGTGCAATGTGATGGCTATGAAATATGTGCTTGCAAAGAAACCACAATGTGTGCAGCATGCTCTGCACCAGCCTGAGCCACAATGAGCATGCAGCACTATTACTACTGTAAGCCATCTATTTTTAGGCCTAGTTGTCCTGGACTAGCATGTGTTTATAAGTTGGACAGACAAAACTATTTAGCATCACAGCTCAAAACACTCATGGAGATGACTGGGCCTTAAATATTCAGCAGAAAGCCATTTATCCAGTATAGAAGCACTGAAATGTTTAAAGACAATTGCTTAACCAACTGAGTCTTCCTAGTAAACACTGAATAGCTCTGACTCAAACTGCCCTTAACATTTAAAGAGAGCACTGACACAAATAATTATAACCAATCAAGTCAGTTGCTGCAAGTAAAACCTCAAGTCTTGTTTTAACCATGGTGTTCCCACCTGAACTTGAGATCAGAACTGCTACACAACCATATGTTCAAACGTGATCCGAAACCACCACTGTGGCATATCTGGAATTTCCACAAAATTTTTCTTACTTTCATTTCTAGGTTGCCAACAGAAAGCAAAAATAAAAATACTGCCTATACTACTGTGGATGCCAACTGATTCAAGATAGGACAACTATAGATGGCTTTTAAAGGGCACTCGATTTTACGTTTCAGCCTGAGGTATGGCTTAAATAATGCATCCTCTCTGTGTGCAAAACACAGAAATCTGTGTAACCACTGATGCAGCTTATGGCGAAACATTTGGCACAAAACACTGTAAGTAGCATGCTACAATGAAGACCATGTGAAGCTTCATCACATTTGAGATGCCAGAATTACATAGCAGGCAGGCAGAGATGCATGAGTGTATGTGATACAGTTAAGCTACATTGAGAAACCCCCAGGATAGTACTGTGAGCAAGCAAATATTTATCTTTAGATCCTTGTGGCTCGTACATAACTGCATATTGTGTCTATAGCATACACTAGCTGCATGGTGATACAACCAATCTGATACAAGAGATAAAATGACTTCAAGGCTCCAAGAAAAGCTTCTAACATATAGGCCTAGTTATCAGCCTGTTCATTTTTGCCATTTGATTCCCCTTTGGCCTGTGAGACTCTTTGATTTCTGACAGCCTGATCTCCCTCCTGCTACTGCACACACATGACAAGCCCACTCACATGCAGGCGCACATGACCAAAACAGAGCAGTGGTTTGGCTTGGGCCATGTGGGTAATATACGTACACGTACACAAGGCTGTGTGAGTTCCTGACTAAGAAGCCACAGTACCCACAACCTGTGGCCTGTGCAGGATTAGACACCTGAAAGGAGCAGTCATGTATAACAGGAATGAATCTGTGACAGGCCTGCTACCCTGGAACATTCTGCTGATTCCCAAGCATTAATCCAACCTTCATATCATGCAGTGACTGCAGGGATTACCAATGTCAAGCCACCCTATGCTGGGCTGCAGTTCATTCATAGAAAAACATTCCCCATCACAAAGCTGGCAACTGGTACAAGCAGGTATCTTAAAACACAACTACTAATGCTGGTGATGAACGACATCCTTGCCAGAGGTAAGATGCATTTTCCAATACCAACTGATCATAGACCATAACATTGCCTGTGTAGAAATCTGTAAACCTCGATGTGAATTAAACACTGGGACAGCAACTGGTATGAAGAGTGAGAGTGGGGGGTTGCAGATTATGCAAGATATAATTTAAATTATAAATTAGATTCTAGGTAAATGCATGTTTATAACTGCAGACGCTACATGGGCAGTGTGTGTGTGTGTGTGTGTGTGTGTGTGTGTGTAAAGCACCATCACCTGGATTACTTCCAGCCTTCTCATGGCCCAGCTGCCCACTGCAGTTGGAGCCACATGTGTACACACTCCCATCGTGCAACAGGAAGAGTGAGTGCTTCCCCCCACAGGCCACCTCCTTCAGAGCCCTTCCACCAAACCCCCGGCAGGTCCGTGGCTCTATAACTGACCCCTCCAACCCTCCAACACCGAGCTGTCCAAAAGACGCACTGCCCCAACATAGCAGCATGGCTCCAAAAGGCAGATGGAAAAACGGAACAAGAGATAGAGAATGGATGCAGGAATGAATGGTGACAGACAGGGGAGAACTTCAGGCTTGGTTGTCCTGCATTCCCCTTTTGCCGAGAATGACAAGCCTGCAAGGGAGAAGAAAAATGGTGACATTAGAAAGGAACAAAATACTAGAGAGACTGGCACCAGCTCTGATTCCAAGCTTCAGAATACCGTTAAGTGGTATTTTCATAATGACAGTGAGGTGAGACGGGGATGGGATGCCTGGGAGAGGTGGGACAGGCTGACGTGTGGCCGAGACGGATAAGGAACTTTCCTTAGTGCAGTTAAATAAAACTCTGCCTCCTCGTTAATCCCCCCTGTAAGCTCCGATCTGCCATAGCCACAGTAAACGGCACCATGTCCCCGAAACGGCATCGTTTTATGTGTGCTAACCTTAGGGCTTTGACTGATCAACCAAGGGTCAAGCCTCCACAGGCTCATCCACCCAAACCCCAAACATCCCGCTCACCTCCTTGGCGTATACTAATAGAATCTACACATGATGGCTCTGCCGAACATGTTGTGAACACTAATAAGTTATTATAGGTACTCAGGAGGGTTTTTTCCAACGATGACCACGTATCAAGCGGTGTTTTGCTAAGTGATTGGTAGCTAAAGAGTAGAATTCATATCAAGCAGATAAAATTAATAGACAACACAAGGCCCAGATCACTGGCATATCCACAATTGCCGCTGTTTAATAAATAGCTACATAACTGGAAACGAAGTTAACGAGGAAACTAGCTATCGATTGCTGCCTTTCGTCTGTAACGTAGGCTACGTTGCTAACTGTTGCGACGCTAACACCTGGAAGCAAGTGACCTAACGGTTGCTAGCTATAGCAGATATTTCACGTAGCCATCTAGGCTAGCTAGCATATCTGTCCTGTCAACGTTCCTTGATAATGACCATGGTGTCAGCGTTACTAATTCATGCAGTTTCATGTCCAGGGATACTTTTGACATAGCTGAGATAAATACCTATTTTCTTATTAAGAAAGATCCAACTCAGAGACGCTATCACTACGTTGTCTATGCAAAATTGCCATATTAACAGACCTAACATATGAACATTACGAACTGACTAACGAATGCTATCGTTGTTGACTTTGCAAGTCAAATTACGTAACAGCAACTAAATATATCACTAGCATAACTCACATTAACTCGTAAGCGTCTGAAGCTGCTGAATTAATATATATAGTTATAGTTGTCCACCTTACTCACTTTTAAAAAAATATTACATCACACACCCAAATAGCGATACTCTTGTGTTGTATAAGTTATGCAGTTTAGCAAGTATTCTAACCTATACATGTAACAGTAATAGGTGGCTTACTAGGGCATACAGTCACCCAAGACTATTGAATTGTTATCAAACGAAACTGGCGAATGTTCAGCCAGGATTGAAACAGACACGAGCCTTGCCAAATAATGTCATACGATCTAAGAATCACTGCAGATGCATTAGACCTAGGTGTAACGTTATAGCAAGTTTGATAACACCAATAAATTCTGAACACGGATAGTGTCATGGTTTCGGACGTCAAAGAAACTGTTGCAATAACAGTACAGGTATGACAACGACTTCACTTGATATTTTACCCAGGAACAGTTTGAAAATCGACTGCTAACAGTTAGCTAACCAGTCCTTGTCACTTAAAGCTTACTGGCAGTGCCGCTGGCTAAAAAAGGCGCGCTGTCGCGGTGTCCAATTATAAAGCAGATGGACATTTTAGACTGTTTCGCAAGAAATGTAGTTTGTACCGTACATGTTACCTGTGTTGACACATTCCTCAAATCCCAGACTCAAACGTTTTGACAATAACAAGGAAGTTCTGATTCGGATAATTGCCGGGCGTCATCTGTCACGTGACAGACCTGTAAATGGGCGGGCGCTGGGTGCAATGTTTAGGAAGCAAAGAATGGTTTAGCCCGTAAACACGGCTTCAGAAACTGATTTAGTCGCCATCCGTTATGATTTAACTGTAAAACTGAAACAATCTCACAATCCAATATTCCAAAACTTTAAACATGAATATGTTTCAGTCAAGCTACTGTTGGCCTAATATTTTTACCAGTGGGTCTACTGTTAGTTTGACATGCGAATGGCTTAAGCATGTTGGCTAGCAAGCTACATTAGTCAAGCAATAAGCCACGAGTTATTGCATGGTCTTTCTGAAAATTACTTCATTAGTTACTAGAGAGACCAAGATAACATCTGGTGTTTCTTTTGCTTTATCAGGGCTTTGTTACATAGTATTGCGGTCGGAAAATGACATTTGCTATTACAGGGAATAGTAGAGCCTGCTCATTGGGAAAGTAAATGTCATTGGTACGTTAGCTAGGCTAATAGACTATTAGTTAAAGCTGAGGACGCTTCACCACCAGAAACTTTCTTCTTAATATGTTTACAACTGGATATATCGTAGATTGTTACAGATTTTTGTATGAATTGGCCATTCATTGTCGATGTATTTAGTGGTGTTCAATGTTTGTCATTGTAGGCTACTATACTATACTAACTAAACACCCTATGAATGTAAGCTACTATATTTAGACATTTAGATTGGCTGGTATGCATCTTCATATCGTAGGCCTACCTAGATGCAAGCCTGCAGAACCTGTGCACACTGGCCAACCAGTGAATGCAATTAGGCCAGTGTGGTTAGTAAAATAAAAGTTAAATAACTGAAATATATTACTTTCAGTGAACAACAACAGGACAAATTAGAAAATCACACAGTCTGCGGTAAATACAAAAGAAATCATCTGTGATTGGTCAGAGTTTTTATATAGTTACTACATCACTGACAGAAACGTACAAGTTTTGTAAAACTTGGTCCATGGGGGAGCAGTCATTTGAAGAATTACATTTTAGTTGATAAATGCAGCACTGGCCAAACATTTATGGCCACTCCCACAAACATTTCCTAATCAGTGTGAAGATAGCATGGCAACATAACTCTAGATGTTTACAAAAGCCTCCATAAGCAGGATCCACAGTGGACTTGGGAATGAGGCAACATAAAACCATAGGGATTCAGAAAAAAGTACAGTGTAATAATGTAACATTGTAGACTTGGAAACGCAACATACTAACCAATTAGGAATTGCATTTTTCTTTTCTTGCACAGCACATGGCAACACTGGTCATATCATGTAGCCTACCCCTAAGCAGCCTGAAACTTAAAGTGTCTAAAGAAGGGTAGCAGAATGTAAAACGCACAACATTTTATCATATACATGCTTCACATTGACCTTAATTTTGGCCTACATTGCCAAATACCCCACAACTGACCTTAAAGGGAAAAATAAGTAACAGTGGATAAGGCCTATTTTGTATCAGAAGGATACAAGAATCACGTCAAACCCCACTCACATATAAAAACCCTTATAACCAGGTTTAAGACATTCCAATCACATCACAGTAGTTAATAGCATGAGTAAGCCTCTCACGTAGTATGTCAATGTCACTGTAATTTGGAAGCCTTAAGGTGCCATTACAGGTAAAGGCCTGGGGGAAGTATTCATCTGGCTTGTCCATGTTCACTCTCACAATGTTCAGGTGCCGTTTGGCCAGTCCTCCAATCGGTATTCGGTAAGTTCCATAGATAAAGGCTGAAATAAAAAAAAATTGAAATATTCTAAAAAATGTAAATGTTGTCCTGAAATATGTTTAAAAAGCTGTCTCATACATTTCAGGCTAACTTACTCAGAAATTTTAACTTGTTCTCTTTTGACAGGTCAAACAGAACACTCCAGAAGTTCTGAATTAACAAGTCTGAACTTTCACATCCATTGTATGTAGCCACCTGTAAATCAGCAATTCGGTACACGGAGGGAGTCATTACACTGTGCATAAATAATTTTACTTCCTGCTTCACAATTATGGAAACTGTTCTGGCCCTTTACCGTCCTGAGATCCTCCCACTCATACTGTGCCTCTCCATAGACCAGCATCCTTAGCTCGTCAGGGTGGAACATCTTCCAACTCCCAGTTGGGCAGGCACGACCAAACCCTTCTGCAAAAGCCTCAAACTGGCGTGCCATGGATTTGTTAAACACAAAGTCCACGTACAAGTCAACAAATTTTTGCCTGGAAACCATAAACAGTCCATTAGAATTTTGCATATGCCCATCAACTATGCCTCACTCATTCAGACAAACTTAAACTTAAGAATAAAAACCTGTTTCCTCTGTTTAACAAAATGTCTCCTCCATTTGGAATGAGTTCCTGGCCTTGTACCTAAATCAATTAATTCAGAAGTTATCCAGTTATTGTCAATGTAACCGATGTATCAAGATTCAAAAAAAAAAATTCAAATGAACTGACAGTCTTACTTACGGTGAAATCTTGTTCCAACACGTCTAGAGTTTCATCATCATAATCCAATAATGCTCTCAAAGACCTAATGTGATCCATAACAAGATGACCTAATGATTAGCATTACCTCAATGAAAAGTATTGTTAGTAATTAAAATTACAGCATATAATTAGGCAAGTGACAAGTTGAAAACATACCTGGCCTGACACGGTAGCATTTCCTCCAGGTCTTCCAATGTCGGCATCCTGCCCAGGAGTTTTTTAAACAGTGCCAAAGGAAAGGGGATGTTTACCAGGTGCTGATTCCAAAGAGCCATCCCAACGGTGATGCCTATATCCATATAAACATCATTTTTGCATTCCTGTAAAATAGCCTATAATTAATATGCTGTCTCTTAGTGTGTGTGTGTGTGTGTGTGTGTGTGTGTGTGTGTGTGTGTGTGTGTGTGTGTGTGTGTGTGCGTGCATATGCTGGTATTTTTGTTATATCCTTTAAATAAATATCTACTTTCTTTTTGTGTTAACACCAAATTTCAAAAACTCACATTTGACATGAACCACACCAGCTCAGACTCCTCAAAGACCTTTAAAGGCTGGTTATCCATCGAGATCAGAGCTTTGCTCAGGAGGCTGAAGAATTCCTGGGATACACCACCACAATCAATCCCATTTTCCTCCATGAACTTCACCTGACAGACATAATCAAACTCGTAAAATAACTAGTTTTTCTATTTTATTGAATATAACTACACCAAATTGGTCATGCATTAAAGGCCTTACCTTCAAAGACATGCTAAAGTCATGTGTGTTGCTTCGCAGATGCTCCAAAGTGTCCTGCAGTAAAGTCTCTCTCTTTACATGCAGGGTGTTGCAGGCTCTCCTGCCTTTGTTCACAGACTGACACACAAACGGCCTATTATTGACCATTTAACCTTCTTGTGGATGTATGTAAACTTAATGTTCCCTCCAAGACCAATACACAACGCGCAAGATGACCAAATTTAAAGGCTGAACTCACAGTAAGGAATACGTGCTTCTTTGCATCCATGTCAAAGATGCAAGGGAATGTTGTTAAAGACAGGACAGTTTTCTGAACATGGAAAAAATACATACAAATCTTTATTAATAAATTGATAATCAAGTTCACATAATGACCAGACAGATCCATAAATATGTTTACCATGAAAATTCTGATGGCTTTCTGTAAGATATCAGCATCCAACCAAAAGTTCAAAAATGACTCCTAAAGAGTAAAAGGTTAAAAGTTAAAAGGTTCATTTCCATGTAAATATTGTAATGTTTCAAATATGTTTGTATCATAATAAACATAAGGGATATCATTAAATACTTCTTTTAAGAATTCAAAGAATTCATTAATCTCTTCAATATGAAAATGTCTGTCACTTAATCTGCTGTGCCTTTGGTGGTTAACCTGTAAAAGAAGACCAAAGAGTTATTTCTGTTACCAACATGTGCAATTTGACAGATTGGCAGATTGGAGAAGTACCATTTAAAAAAAAAAAGATTAAAGGTAATTACATATGTTAATCTAGTCTGAAAACGGGCTTACCGTATACAGCTTCTGTAATACCTCCACAGCTTTTCTCAGTAGTTGTGAGTAGTCTCTTTGCTTATCTTTTGTCAGGTTGAAAAGGTCTCTAGAAATTGAGTGGAAGTTCTTGACCATAGTTCGGAAGAAAGAATATCCAATTCTGCACCAGCTGCTCTCTGTATGGATGTTGGTATATGTTAATGGTTATATAATCATAATAAAGGTTGTATTAAGATCAACTGTTTCCTTCTTACCACTTACCTCAGTTTATTTTAACACTTAAAGATAATTTTAAAAATAACTTTTTGCTCCAGATATACTTAAAGAAAATCTGTGTTGAAGGGCCCAGAACTGTTTGATGTATACAAAATTGGTATTTCTTCAAAATATTGCTCATTCAACTTGTCCACTCTGAATAATTCAAAGGTAGAAATTAAAATGTTCGCCTTTTACTGCTCTGTGACATGTAAAGAAGTCCATGTAAAAGTACTTGGTGAAGGAGTGAAGTCAAACATCAGCAGTGCAAAGGCATGTCAGACCCTGGGATGAGTTTCAGTTTATAACATTATTGGCCACTCACCAAGAGCCTTCAGCGAATCAGGATGAAGCCGGAGGATGGCCTCGGCCAATAAGATGGCAAGCCCTGTCCCCCGCTGCTGTTTGAGCAGCACCCTGAGCAGCTCAGGCAGGATGAGGTAAACTCTGAGGCCCTCCACTGCAGCTGGGCTGCAGCTCAGTGACGGGAGCAGATGCTGCTGGACCACACGCTCCACCTGAAACACACACAGGCCAATGGCAGGTTGAAGTGGCCAGGCTTTACACTGCCTAGGGTATGGCAGATGGGAAAACTAGAGGTTGACACTAAAGCTAGAGTTTGATGGTGTCTCTCCAGTAGCTGCCCCTCAAGCCCAAATGGTCAACTTAGACAAAATTGGACATCTACATTGTTAAGGTCTGAAAGCAGCTACACATACACACACAATAATATAAAATATAAGGTTTCTATCTTTTAAAAATCTTATTTTTAAATCTAGCAATACAGATGTACAAGGTGGGCCAAAAAACTGGACCACTTCTTAAATGATTACAGCTCCACAATTCATGAGGCTACCGTAAACCATTCAAATTGAAGTTTATACTGTTCTCTTTCCAGTGATAGCATGCATGGTTTATGACTGTGAAAGCACGGGGATATCCACTACAGTCATTTAAATAAAACTACCCCTGAAAAAAGTTGTCATGTGCTTTCTCATAGTTTGTATTTTCATTCTGCTGGTTTTTTGAAAGTGACCAGTTCGATTTTTATGGGTTTTATGGGCACAATAAAGTGTTTAATGTGTCTCTTGTCCCTTGGCCAGATGTTCACTTTTTGTTTTGTCATCCCTTTCTTAACTGTGTGAGACAAAATGAACCACTTTTCCCCTTTTTATTAATCTTCAGTGATGTGGTACGTTGAATAACTAGGAAATAATTATAAGGTTATAAAGCAAAAAGCAACTTTTTATCATGGGTAATACAAAACCATGGTGGTCATAGTATTGCTTGCATGGCCATAAACCATGATATCACTGGAAGGAGATCTGAATGAAATTAAAAAGTGGTCCAGTGTTTTGTCTCACCCAGTATATACAAGACAATACTGGCCAGTGGGCTAAAATACATGCATTTTACTTCTACACTTGCAGAATCTTGAAGTTGAAGTCCCGGTGCCTTTTTACACTAATTTACTTGAAGATACAACTTATCTGTGCACTGTTCTATTACTTCTGAAATCAAGTCACAAATAAAGCAAGAGACTGCATTTGGAAGATACCTCTTTCAGAACTTTTCCATTCTGTGACAGCTTCTCAAAAAACTGGCGTGCCATGGACAAATCCAAACCACACTGATGTTCTGAAGTCAAGCAATGTTTCCCAGAGCTGCACACCGTACAAAAGGATTTAAAAGACTGTGTGTAATAGTAATATTTTATGACAATATCAATACAATCAAATAGCCTATACCCCTTTTCAAGAAAACTCCCGTTGATGCAAGAGGCAGATGAGAACATTTTTGTGATGATCCTAAACAAAAGGGTGAAGAAAAAGGCAATATATGACAGCGTATTCTTTATAAGTCTTAATAGACATATAAAATGGTAAAATTGGCCATATTACCTCTTTGTTTTTGTCCAGGATTTTGAGTTGCTAGATATCCATCTGTCTGCTATCTCTAAATCAAACTCCCATATAGTCTTCATTTGTTCACAATTAGAATGGCTGGCATGCCAATTCTACAAAATGCAGAGAATATAACCTCTGTGTAAAGGTTTATACTATTAAACAGGTCTATAATGCAATTTTCATTTCCATGTTTAAACAAAATACCTCCTTGGGACTACAGACAGCAAATGACTGGTTAGCCCCTGCAAAAATTTTCCTAATAGTACTTTTATTGCTTTGCTCTGTCGAAACATCTGAAACAACAATACAGGATTACTGGCACTCTAGAATAGAGAAAGACAACATCTATCAAATTTGCAAGTTTACTTTAGAAACAACTAAAATGAGACTCTTTAAAAGTTGTTGTACCTTGTGGTAGACAGACAGGTAGAGGAACAGCTTGATTTTGTGTCTGGCCATTTCCAAGCTGTCCATGCTCTCCACGTCCAAATGCATAAATTGTGTTTTGGGACTCAGTAAATGCCAATGTGTGATATCTTAGACAAAATATTTTGTGCACTGAGATACATTATTCACCTTCATATTGCTATTTAAAGTTTTGTTTTTTCATTTGTGTGCAAAATATATTTTAGAATGGAATTACCTCCCACAGGCTACCTGAGACACCTTTGAGCCCCAGAGTTCAGCCACCAATCGTGGTCGCAGCTCGTCTCGCAGGGAGTTGTGGCCCAGCTGCCCATAACGGCCTGATCCACATGTAAACACTAAGCCATCCTACAGCCATCAACACAGTTGATCACAGAAATGCAGTGTCACTTTATTTACGTTTATTAGGGAATAACATACAGTACTATGCAAAACTTTTAGGCAGGTGTGAAAAAATGCTGTAAACTAAAAAGGCCTTAAAAAATAAAAATAATGATAGTTTATTTTTATCAATTTCCAAAACAAAAGAAAAATCTAAATCATATCAATAGTTGGTGTTACTATCATCATGCCATCCTACAGCCATCAACACAGTTGACCATAGCAATACAGTGCCACTTTTTTACATTTAGTAAAGAATAATGTGTCACCATTAGACAAAAATAAACATAAACATAAAATGTGAGTGAGTGAGTGAGTGAGTGAAAGGAACAGTGAGTGAGAGAGTAAGAGTGTGAGTGAGTGAGTGAGTGGGTGAAAGAGTGAGTGAGTAAGTGAGTGAGTGAGTGTCACCTTGGTTAGAACTGCTGTGTGCTCTTCTCCACAAGAGATGTGGGCAGTCTTCTTCAAATTCAGACTTGTTACTTGAACTGGTTCAGGGTACGTGTCTTTTAATGATAAAATTAAAAACAGTGTTGTAAAAGTTGGTCAAATACGTTACACATAAATGTGAATAACAAGGATGTTACAGTTACATGAGATTGTTATCTCCCAATGATCTATTATAAAAAGGGCTTCAAACATCACATGAGCTGACAAACCGTTTTTGTTTCCCAGGCCCAGCTGTCCAGCAGTGTTCTTGCCCCAGCCAAAAACGGCCCCTGACAGGGACAGGGCAAAGCTGTGGTCTCCTCCAGCACTGATCTGAGACAGGGGGATGCCCGCCAGAGACTTGAGGGGTTGGGGGGACAGCGTGCTGGGCTCCCCCTTGCCCAGACCCAGCTGCCCACTGGAGTTCTGACCCCACGTGAATAACTGCCTGTCTGAAAACAAATTGTATCTTTACACTGCTTGCTTCAGCAAATGTCAAATAATACTGGTCTTATCATAGATCTCATTCATTATTGTACTGTGAAATAAAAAAGATTGATATGCTGTGATATACTCTTTAACTGTTACATGTTAAACTTCCGTACCTTTGGTGAGAGCTAATGAGTGATGGTCCCCACATGCAATCTGCACAACTTGTCTGTTTTGGAGGGTTGCCGGACACCTGATGATGAAAACCAACGAAACAATAAGCTTGGCAAGGGGCATGACAGTAACATTTTTACACTATTTTCTGCATTATTGTATAAAGTGATCAACTGCATATTATTTCACTGCAATAAACTTAAATAGCAAAAGGTATAAGCTTTATCACAAAAACACAATTTTCATTTTGGCTAAATCATATTTGAATATGTCACACGACAGTAATTATTATTCCTAGAAATGGAGTGAAGAAATTATTCAAATCAGTAATGTTTGTCAGTATTTATGAAACATACAGGCTAAAATCATAGGCCAAGACTGAAGTGCAGTAGGCTAGGTAAAAGTTTTGGCAGTGAAATATCCAAGACGCTTGGCGATGATCGTAGGTATGTAATTCAGACACCTACTTTTGGAGACTGGTCACATAACAGGAATTCCAATGAAGCAGTACGCCTTCCTCCGTAAGCAATGCAACATGTGTTGCTCCAACACAAACAGAAGCAACCTTGGCATACCTAGTAAGACTGACTACACAGAACAGAAACAGAAAGTGAACCGTGAGTAAAAGGTGTACTGATGCATCCTCTGGGGAGGGGAGTATTCAATAATGCACATAACAGAAGACGAAATATTATTATTATTGAATGTTTAGTGTTTACATATTGTTCTTATTTAGCGTGATTAAAGGCCAATTTACACAACATTTAAAGTTCACTCCCAATTAACCATAGGGCTTATGTGGCTTGAGTTTATCTGCTGAGCTTTAAGATATCCTGCGCCACTTACTTGGTTTCCACGATACTCCTCCGGTTTGTTCGTTTAGTCTCACGGCCACCGATGCATTTCCATTTTCCCTGAGAATAGCAGTTACCCGCTCTCCAATGGATAGGTCGCTAATTGCTGCTCTATGTACTGTTACCTGTAGCGCATTGGATGTATGGCAGGCCTTCTCTTTCTTTGTAAGGATATTAAGTTCCTGAAGTTCAAATTCACCCCAGCAGTACATGTTGAACTAATATCTATGTATGGAGGGTAGCCTAACGCAAGTCATCACTGGCAGGACCAAAAACCTCAGCAGCTGTAAACATTCTGGTGTGTTGCTGACGTTAGATCGGGAAAATGAAACTTCGCATTGCTTAGGCTACTATAGAAACGAAACCTACTGACTCAACCGTGTCACAGACATCCCAAGCCTCCTGTGACTTCTGGAAATCTTCCGCATTTGAAAAGCGTCTCCCGGTCATCCGCAAACAGCCTAATACAGAATCTCCCGCAACTCGCGCAAGTTTCTTTAGGTAATGATAAAGTGACAGATGCAGCAAGTGAGAGGGAGACAGACAGAATGAGAGTGACAGTAACGTGTAGTATTTATGCAGACGTAGTAAAACTTTTAACTTTTAAGAAGTTTGTGTGCACGCCTTTAACATGATCAAAAGATTTAAAACAGTTATTTTCATTTTAATGCATCAACCTTCCTCAGACACATCCAATCTGTCAGCATAAAGTCACCTCCTCTCGGCAGGGATGTCATCTCTGTTCGGTACTCAGCCAGATCAACAGGCAACATCATGTGCCTTATATGCTCAATGTCCTCATATAGATAGAGACTCTGTAGAGTGGATGATAGGCATGTGTTCCTCATAGGCCATTAACAAAAAGCAGGTTCCACCTTTTTTCAATCTTTCCTCCGGTTTTCTTTATCATGTTCTTAAACTTTGTATGTATTCCTCACGGACCATTTTTTCACTTACCCAGAAATGTCCCATTTCAACTGTAGCTATTTCACTTAAGCCATGTAAAAGGTCACCTCATTAAGTCTGGAAAAAGTCAGGCTGGAAAGTCAATTTCGTGTTAAAGAATCATCGCTAAAGAGTTAACCTGCAGTAAAGCATTTCTTTAATCAATATAAACCTTTTATAAAAGCTTTTTACTTTTTTAATGCTAGCTTTTGTACAGCAGACAACTTCTGCAGCTGGTGACTGAAACAGCCCAGGGCATTATCAGTTGCCACCTGCCCTCCCTAAAGGTCAGCACCAGATCCCTGTTTCTCAGCAAGGCAAGGAAAGTCACCTCTCTAACCCCTCGTATCCCAAACAGTGCCTTCCAGGTTCAACCACCTGCCCTGGCCTTAAGCAGGTTTTGGCCATCATAATATTGAAGTCCTAATGTATGTGCAATACCTCGAAGTGTTGTCATGTTTGTAGTTTTTTATTTACTTACTAATTTATATGATGCACAAATCTGACTGAATTCAGGCTCTGGGTATGCAATGTCAATAAAGACTGTTTTATTATATTCACATTTTTAGCACAACAACACCATTGTTTTATGATTATTCCCAACAGTCAGTGAGTTTGAGAAAGACTGTGGCTAAATTGAGATGTAGGCCTACAGTATCAGAAAGACTATGTGACATCAATGGGTGTTAATCTATTTCAGTCTATTTTAGTACACTCCAAATAACATCTGATTATCTTTATTTATATACAGTATTCTCCTATATGAAACACATGTAAACACACTGGCAACAATCACACCACACTAATGCTAACTGATATGTTAAACAAATACAGTACTACTAAGGAAAACCTTGACATTCTGTATTTAAAGGGGTCCTTCTGCGAAAAACCACTTTGAGTAGCTCTATTTACAATGTGGTGGGTTACAACAAGCAGTATATGCATGCAGCATTCCAAGACGTGAAATTCGACCCTCATGGTTGTACTTTCATTGAAGGGTCGAGCTAACCAAAACGAGCAGATCAGAGCAGGCTAAACCTATCTACGTCACTAGGTCGTAAGCCCCGCCCAGAGCGATGTATGGCAAGCCCACATCCCAAAGGAAAAACAGTGGACAGAAGCTAGGTGAGCGAAAGACAGCGAATTTGCCTTATTGCCTTATTGACAAGTCATGGATATTCACGAGGGACACTGGAAAAGCCAGTCGTTCCACCACTAGACCTGTTATAGCTTACAGAAAACAGCGTCAAGCAAGAGAACTAGGACATAATTTTTTCACAGAAATGACACACAATGCATTCAACCATAGTGGTGACACAGAAATATGAATAAAAATAATGATGAAAGGACCCCTTTAACATAAAAAACAACCACTCTCTATTTACCCCATTTGTCAATCACAAATTCCTAAAAAGGAAATTTCCACACCAAATGTTATGATTCAATATATTTTCAGCTGAACCAACTAGACATGCTTGTGGTGTTGGGTAGTTATGTCTTCTTACGGCAAACTCAATACATGAACTCTCTGTCATGTATTCCAAACATTTGTGGTTTCGTCCAGTGTGCTAAGTTCATCATTACTCACGATTAGTTCAATCAGTGTGTATTAGGTGCTTAAGGATTTTAAATAAAAAATAAAAGTACATCCATGAAATCAAATCAAAGAAGTGTGAGCTGGTATTCATGAGTCTTAGAGCGGTTTCAGACCTATAATTAGATTGTTTTGGTCCACACTAGTCAGAAAAATGTTACAATGTAGCAAACAGACATGGGTTAGCTTTCACATATGCATAGTTGTAAACCAACCAAATAGACCGCAAAGACCATTGCCACTGGAACCAGACTAATACGTGCCACTTTGCATAATTATCATGCAGTAAACTCTACTGTTATGTCCAATTTGGCTTAACTGCTTTCACACCAACTTTTACTTTGGTGGGTACCAAAGTACTGAGATTGTATCCACACCAACAAAACCGAACTGAACTAAGAACTTTTGGTTCGAATGGAACATTTGGTGCACCCCAAATGCTGTAAGTGTGAAAAGTGTGAAAGCACCCTTAGTCCTCCCAGAAGCCTCTCTTGTGGTGCAGTGCATCATGGAGTCTGGATCGCAGTGTCTCCTTGCACTGATAAGGGTGAAGCATTAGTAGGGCATGGCATGTCAGAGCTTCTGGAAGGTGATCCGGCGAGGAGTTTGGAAGGACCTGTACTCGCATCCTAATGTGTCTCATGCCCAGGATAGGCACCCGGTCAAAGCCTGTCAAGAACACTAAAGAAGGGTTGAGAGTAATAAGAGTAAGCACACATTGCACATGTAATGGTAGTTCTTTTTGGGTAATTGACAGGTGATAACAGGCATCAACAAAATATAGGGCCTCGTCTATGTACCATGTTATGTCCTGCTGATGTACCCCTCATGCTCCATAGGCCTTCTTCTTTCCAAAATAAGTCTTATGATATGAAGGAAAAAAGTGTGATATCCATCAGTACTTACAGAGAAAAGTTATTTTTTCATCCTCTGAGAGCTCCTTGAACACTTCCCAGAATAAGACCATAGTTGGGTGATTTTCATAAAATCCGTATTCATACTGTGTATTCTAGAGACAGATTTAATAACATGTTAACAATACTGAAGAATGACATTTCAATGTCAAGATCCTCTTCATGAGGAAAACAATGAATACAACATGACATTCTATAAATTGTAATATATTTTGGTTGAACACAGTGTTTCCATCATTCATCAAATCAGTCTGTAGTTACCACCCCCACCCCCATCACTTTCCATCATTATTCACATTTCAAGAAACCCATGATACATGGTTGTATAGCCTCACCTGTTTGAGTATGTCCCAGTCGTAGTCCTCTCTCCCCACCAACATCCCCCTGAGTTCCTCTGGGTGAAACATCTCCACTATGTCTCTGGAACACACTTTGAAGAAGCCCCTCCTGAACTCCTCAAACACCTTCTCCACTGACCTGTTCAAGGCGTAGTCCACATAGGCCTGCACAAACTCTTTCCTATCAAATATAACAGTTTGTTGTTGTTGAAAATGTACAACACAGTTACTATATACAGTGTGCCTCCTTGTGAATAAAAGCTTTTTGGTTTTAAGAGGTATTACACTTCATTAAAAATGTATTCAAACGTATTTTACTCACTTGTTAGAATTGGTGACTGGTTTTTCAGTTTCATCTGGATCTAGCTCAACCTCTCTGTTGTCCCAGTTTATCTGGCAGTAGATCATTAGAGAGTCATTTGACAGGACAACATACAATGTATCATCACAGAAGAAAGGCATAGTTAGATGACAGATTACCCTACGCATTAGGCAGTTTTGCCAAATAGTTTCTGCCCACATAAAACACTATCTTCTTACAAAATGTTTAAACTGTATGACCATTCTTACAATCATTTTGGCCAGTGTCCCATGATGCACAGGAAGGCCCAATCAATATAATGGCAACAGTTGTATGAAAAAAGAACATAAGAATTTTACTCATTACTTACAGAGAAGACAAACGCCATGTCATCCACATCCTCATAGTCCAAAATATGCTGAAGGCTCCTGGCAAAAATATTTTTGTGTGTTTGTTGTCAAAATTATGTAGAAAATTACTAGTTCAAAGTAAAACTGGTAACCACTACAGTAATTAATCAAATCCTAATTAATTAATAAAATGATTTGCCTGGTTAATAAAGCAGCACTAAGTGTGCTTGACCTAAAATACTTACTTAGCCACAGGTGCGTTAATTTCAGCCAGATCCTCCAGTGTTGGTTTGATGTTGAGAAGCTTCTTGAATAGTGCAGATGGAAAGGGCAGGTGCACTACACTCTTGTTGTACAATGCCAGGCCACAGAGCATACCAAAGAGGAAGTAGTGTTCCATCGGAAGTCTGGGCTGTTGAAAAACATAGCATAGTAAAGGGATTGAGAGGTTTTGATAACATGAGGATATTTTGACATGATGACTAACTTTCTTTGTAATTCTGTATGAAAATGGAATATCAAGCATGTTGTTAAAACAACATTTTAGAATACCTCAGAAGGGAACCAGACCAAAGTTTCTTTGTCATTGTGCATGAACATGTTGGAACTATACAGTTCTCTGAACACATTTAGGAAGAAGTCCCTTTTGTCGACATCTGATATCTTCTGTTGCACATCATTCTCCATGTATTGAACCTATCAATAAAATATATTTCCATCTGTCACAAAATATGTAAATTAAATCTGAAGTCCAGGATGTTGCCAGAATCTTGAAAGAATTTGGTATGATTTGTCCCTAAAAGTGATTGAATTGGATGTGTAATTATATGCTTAAAGGTCAACTTCTATCGTTATTTTTATTCATATTGCTGTGTCGCCACTATGGTTGAATGCATTGTGCGTCATTTCTGTGAAAAATTATGTCCTAGTTCTCTTGCTTGACGCTGTTTTCTGTAAGCTAGAACCGGCTAGAACAGGTCTAGTGGTTGAACGACTGGCTTTTCCGGTGTCCCTCGTAAATATCCATGACGTGTCAATAAGGCACCTGTGATTGGGCAAATTCTCTGTCTTTCGCTCACCTAGCTTCTGTCCACTGTTCTTCCTCGGGGATGTGGGCGTGCCATACATGGCTCTGGACGGGGCTTATGACCTAGTAACGTACATAGGTTTAGGCTGCTCTGGTCAGCTCGTTCTGGTCCGCTCGACCCTTCAATGACCAGTAAACCCATGAGGGTCGAATTTCACGTCTTGGAGTGCTGTGTGCATATACTGCTTGTTGTGACCCACCACATTGTAAATAAAGCTACTCAAAGTGTTTTTAGCGGAAGGAGCCCTTTAAGTTGTTTTTAGTTATTAATTGTGGTATCTTCAAGCTAATTATGATCTAATCAAGTTTTTGTAGGGATTTGCTGTGTCAACAAATGACAGAAGTCTCAAAACTAGTAGCAAATACATTAATTGAATTTATGAAATTGCAAAAATCTAGTAGGATTGAATGTGCTATAGAAATGAGTTACTTTCAGAACAAAGTAAAGAACTGCTTAGACTGTATTTTAAGATGTGGTGGACTGTCTTACCCCCAAGAATTTCCTCAAATCATGTGCATGTGCTAGCTTTAGCTGCCTGAAGGCATCCTCCAGGAGGTCTGTGCGTCTCAGATTCAGCAGGAAGTATGTAGTTTCATTTGCCTAAAGTTTAATTCACAGAACGTTGTCTTTAGTCAAATAAAACATCTGTTAACAGGGGGTACGAAGAAATAAAATAATTTTGTATTTTTACCATAACAATTTAATGTGTGGATGGGAAATGACAGCCTTATCTCTACCTTGTATTACATTTACAACAAATCTAATGTATGAGTTTACTTACTCTCATGTGTTGAAGACGATAGTCAAAAAGAATATGTTTGTCCTTAAGGTCAAAAATGCATGGACTGGACATCAAGTAAAGGATATTTCTCTGTAATGCAGTGCATTTTGTGTTAAAAAAAAACACTTAAATTGCAACATACTTATGATAGCTTTCAAAGTCAGTTAGCCTACCTGATATGAAGTCAACATGTTTTGTACTGACACTCTTTCCACTTGCCAAGATGGATGTAGCACACGATGAGGTTGGTTAGCTTTAATCCATCTGTCATTCAACTAACAGAAAAGCCAAAGCTTAAACTGAAACTGACAGTAATTAAAAAAACAATAAAAAACCCTAATATTTTAATCCCTTAACAGATTTAATACATATTCACAGACAAATCAGATTAATTAAAGGAAGTTCTTATCTCTCATTACTAATTACTGGTTGACATAATATGGTATGGTATGACATGGTATACAGAACTAAGTGTATAATGCAATGAATTAATTCATTTTTAGGTAATACTTGGTTTCATATAATAGAAAACGTATAAATGAACACAGAGTAGGAATCAATTTATTGTTTCTGTAATGAACTTTGTAATAGAAACAAATCACCTCTTTAAACAGTGTGCTAAATTCCTTGACATGGAAACACTGATCAGGAATCCTTCTCTTGCCTCTGCGCACTGTCTGTTTAAATTAGAAATAAAAGAGTCTTATTATTAAATATTTAACACAACACAGTGCTAACTATTCTCCAAAACTAAATGATGCCAGTACATTATAATCCATGCCACTTCACCTCATAGACCCTCTGTAAGACTATCACTGTTGGCTGCAATGCCTGTTCATTCTCCTGGACTTTTTTTACCCTTTCTTCCAAAACCTTTCCTGACACTTTCCGGAACACTTTCAGAAGTGTTCTAAGGTATGAGCCAGGAAGTTTTGACCAAAGATTCTCTGTGGGAGAAAAACATTATGACATGACTAATGCAAAACCCATTTTTCATCACACCATTTTGGGGCATTATGCTCAAGATATACAGTATGTTTGGTCTGAAGCTTTTGAGACAAAATTGTGATGTTGTTGGATGTAAAACAACACTGTGATACCTCAAGAATGGGCCCACAGAAATGGGCTCACAGAAATCTGAACACTAAACATCTAAACTGCCACTCACCAAGAGCCTTCAGCGAATCAGGATGAAGCCGGAGGATGGCCTCGGCCAATAAGATGGCAAGCCCTGTCCCCCGCTGCTGTTTGAGCAGCACCCTGAGCAGCTCAGGCAGGATGAGGTAAACTCTGAGGCCCTCCACTGCAGCTGGGCTGCAGCTCAGTGACGGGAGCAGATGCTGCTGGACCACACGCTCCACCTGAGACACACACAGGCCACTGTAACACTGATTTTTAGCTAACCTGCCCTTAGAGATTTCATGTGTGTGTATCGACCATTACCTCAGTCAATGCAGTGTGCTTTTCCCCCAGTTTTTCAAAAGTGAGACGTGCAATGGACAAGTCCAGGCCAGAGCTCTCCGTATTGGTCAGGAAATGTTTGTCAGAACTAAAGAAAATGTTAACTTACTTAAAGTAAACTTAGGCAAATCTTGATATGACTAAAGCTAAAAGACTTTAAATCTTGAATGTCCATTTGATTCACAGGATCACTCTTGCTTGCAATCAACTGTTTATACCTTTTTTCTACAAAGCTTCCATTAATGCAGGATGCTGAAGAAAATATTCCCTTTATTTCCCTGAAAATAAGGAAAGCTGAGTCAACCCATGGTGCTTCTAAATTAGAAATTATTCTATAAAAATGTAACCTGCAACAAACTTACTTCATGATTTTATTCCATGTCCGTGAATCGGATTCAGAGACCCATCTTGTAACTGTCTGGTCATCTAATGTCAATAATCCTTTGCTTTCCCAAACATGAGTTTTAGCTGGATCTGGCTATAAAAATCATATAAAATATATTTTACTTTCCAATCTGACTGGACTAGGCAGACTCCTGCAGCAAAACATTTAGGCCCTACCTCAGTCTGGCAGAAGGCAAAGGAACGATCCCCTCCAGCAACGACTTTTCCTAATATTTCCTTATGATCTGATAGATTTGAAATGACAATATGTGTGTCAGATACATGTCAGGTTTTAAAGTGTTTCCAAGGGCAGTGAGGCCTAAAAGATATTTTCTGTAAAAAAGTAAGTCTAACTAAGGTATGTGCTTTCAGTCTATCAATGGAAAATACACCCAAGTCATGCATAACATTACCTTCACATGCACTATATTCATTTGTTAAACTAAGTGGGAGGGTATGCTTACCTGAAGGAAAGTGGACATATTGAGGAACAGAACAGTTGGTGCTCAGTCCACTTCCAAGTTGCCCGTGCTCACCACACCCAAATGTGAGGATGGCATTGGAGAGTCCAACTAGTACTAATGTATGGTGTCTTGGTAAAGAAGTGAAAATTTAAATTGGTTTTAATACTATTAGTTCTCCACAGAATAGTGAAATAAAAGAATCAAAATGAATTACCTTCCACAAGCTACCTGAGACACCTTTGAGCCCCAGAGTTCACCCACCAATCGTGGTCGCAGCTCGTCTCGCAGGGAGTTGTGGCCCAGCTGCCCGTAACGGCCTGATCCACATGTAAACACTAAGCCATCCTACAGCCATCAACACAGTTGATCACAGAAATGCAGTGTCACCTTATTTACGTTTATTAGGGAATAACATACAGTACTATGCAAAACTTTTAGGCAGGTGTGAAAAAATACTGTAAACTAAAAAGGCCTTTAAAAATACAAATAATGATAGTTTATTTTTATGAATTTACAACATGCAAAATGAGCGAATAAAGGAAAAATCTAAATCACATCAATATTTGGTGTTACTATGATTTGTCTTCATACCAACATCAATTCTTTTAGGTACACTTTCAAGACGTCAGGGCAATGTTGAGGATCATAGATGCAGTGGTCAGCCAAGGAAACTTAGCGCAGCGGAGAAAAAAAACATCAAGCTTACTTCACTTCGAAATTAAAAGATGTCCAGGAATGCCATCAGCTCAGAACTGACAGAAACCAGTGGGACCCAGTTACTCTACCAGAGAAGTCTGACCAGAAGTTTTCTTCATGGAAGAGTTGCAGACAAAAAGCCATAGCTCCAACATAAAAATAAGGCCAAGAAACTCAACTATGCCCAAAAACATAGGGACTGGGGTGCTGAAAATGGAAGAAAGTGCTTTGGACTGATGAGTTAATATCTGAAATATTTGGCTGAAGCAGAAGGCAGTTTGTTCAAACAAGGGCTGGACAGCAGTACAATAATAAGGGTCTACAGGCAACTGTAAACCACGGTGGAAGTGCCTTGCTAGTTTGGAGCTGCATTTCTGCAAATGGAGTTGGACATTTGGTCAGAATGAATAGTGTCCTCAATGCTAAGAAATAGAGACAGATACTGTGGTTAGTTCTCCAAGATGTTTAAAACAACCTACCAGTCGAGTTCCTTCACAAACTGTGTGCAAGTGTAGCTCGAAGAATTGATGCTAGCTTGAAGGCAAAGGGTTGTTACACCAAATATTGGTTTGATTTAGATTTCTCTTCTGTGCATTCACTGCATTTTATTAATTGATGAAATTAAACTATTAACACTTCCATTTTTGAAAGCATTTTTTTCACACCTGCCTAAAACTTTTGCACAGTACTGTATCGCACCAGGCAAAAGCCAACATTAAAAAAGTGAGTAAGTGAGTCAGTGTGTGAGGGAGTGAGTCAGCAAATGTGTGAGTGAGTGAGTGAGTGAGTGAGTGAGTGAGTGAGTGAGTGAGTGATTGAGTGTGCGAGTGAGTGAGTGAGTGAGTGAGTGAGTGAGTGAGTGTCACCTTGGTTAGAAATGCTGTGTGCTCTTCTCCACAAGAGATGTGGACAGTCTTCTTAAAATTCAGACTTGTTACTTGAACTGGTTCAGGGTTGTCTTTTCATGATAAAATTAAAAACAGTGTTGGTCAAAGTTACACATAAATATGAATAACAAGAATGTTACAGTTAAATGAGATTGTTATCTCCTAAAAATAATATAAGCCCAATGATCTATCATAAAAAGGGCTTCCCATATCACATGAGCTGACAAACCATTTTTGTTTCCCAGGCCCAGCTGTCCAGCAGTGTTCTTGCCCCAGCCAAAGACGGCCCCTGAGAGGGACAGGGCAAAGCTGTGGTCTCCTCCAGCACTGATCTGAGACAGGGGGATGCCCGCCAGAGACTTGAGGGGTTGGGGGGACAGCGTGCTGGGCTCCCCCTTGCCCAGACCCAGCTGCCCACTGGAGTTCTGACCCCATGTGAATAATTGCCCATCTGAGAAACATAGATGCACAAGAAAACTGATTAATTTGAGTACTTACCAGGATTAGGCAAATGTATGGGTCACATTTGATATTATCAAAACCATACCTGTACAAAGGGCCAATGAATGCTGATTTCCACACACAACCTGAGAAATGTGTTTATTGTGTAGTATCTCAAGAGGCCTGAAAAATAATAGTTGGTCAAACAACAAACAACTCTGTGAATCATAACTCTAGGTTAACTGAGTTTTATCATATGAGAGATGAACGCACCTCCGTTTACTGTACCTATCCAGCGAGAACACCCTTCCCCCACGAGCAACTAAAATAGCGCTGTTTTCCCCACAACATACATGGTCAATCGCCTCCTTGAAGTCACTGAAGTTCTCTGGATGATTAAACCAGCATAATTAGCAGTGGACACATGCTAGAAGGAATAAAATGTTCATAATTCAGAATTGAATTGATACATAAATTCTACTTACTCAGTTTTCCTGGTCTCGTACTTCCACTCTCATCTTCTTGCATTCGGATGATTGACAGTTTGCCCTCACCGCGTAAAAACGCAACAATCGCTCTCCCAGCTGATATGCATCGAATTTCATTTCGGGAGCGCACAAAGTGAACAGTGTCTTGTGTGTACACCTCGTCTGACTTAGTAAGTCCACTGACTGCATGCAAACCCCACATGAATAAAGCCATTTTGCGGAATTCTGCGCCTACAGCCTAGTCATTGTCAGTGGCATGTCATTAAATAACAGATATACTGTGGAAACTGCACCGTCATATGACGCGACATTCAGAGGCACACAAACCAGAAAGGAAATCGAAACTTAACAAACATCATCATATTGCCTTAGAGGAAGAGATATTATTGATAAATGGACACACACCTTTCCGTTTTCTCAAGCTTGCGGTTCTATATTTAGCCTAGGATGCTAGAAGACCAGTTATATTATCTTTAAATAAATAATAAACACCTTTCTGGAGAATGAAACCGAATCGAGACTGAACCGAAACTGAACTAAACTTAATCCGAAACTTTATTGAAAGAAAATGAATGACTTGCTATTTATTGCTATTGCTATTTAGGTCTCATCGTAGCCCAGTAGAGATATTAGAGCGATAGGCCTATTTGCGACTGACTTCATACATCTATGTGAAGTTAGTGTATTGTCTTTCATACTTACTTGACATTCAATAGACTACTCTGGATATCAGGCTATAAATAATATGATATGGGCGAAGGACACTGCAGGAAGAGCATTGTATGATTGGGAAAATATAAATAAATAACATATTGCGTCTTTAACTGAAGTTTGTTTCAGTATTTCAGTCAGCGTCAGTACTAGCCTAATGTAATTTGGTGGTTTTGAGACACTGTAGACCATGTGATCACCAATCAACTTATTGTCAGATTTTGGCCAAACTTATCTGTAAACTGGCTAATAAAGCTGACAGACAGACAAACAACTTTAGGTTTTAAGAGTGTTTTATTGTAACTCATGATGATGAAAGTACTGATGGTACATTACATGTGGGGTGCAATATGCATACGCATGGACATACAAGACACTGAGGCCAGAGCCTCTGAGCCACCTCTAGAGGCATGAGCTGTGACTTGCTTCCTGTTCAGTCTGCTGGAAAAGTAATGCTCTTTTACTAAAGTGGCTTTGTAGCAGGACAAAGAATAAAATAAGCGTTTTAAAATTGTACCTATAGTGCTTTCAGATTTGCTTTGGGCAAACACTTCTGGAAACCCATTAGTGGTGATAAAGTGTGCAGAGCCCTGGAGCCTCCAGTAATGTTATGGCATCCCTTCAAGCCTTATGTCAGTTATTTAAAAAATGCACATAATTAATTATCTTAGTTCTGTAGTTTCATTTTTTAACAGTATTATCTTCCACCCTTAAATATAGCAAAGCAACATAAATTGATACCCTAATGATATGCATTGCTAAATGATTACTTACTGGTAAAAATGTGCATAAATAATGATGATCAAAGACATTTTACA
The DNA here is from genome assembly GCA_030347295.1 of Setipinna tenuifilis. Lineage (NCBI taxonomy): Eukaryota > Metazoa > Chordata > Actinopteri > Clupeiformes > Engraulidae > Setipinna > Setipinna tenuifilis. Next base: position 11,230,048 of record CM059265.1, read on the forward strand.
CAACTTCATCTTCCCACATGCGTAATATCATTTGATTATTTAAAAGTGAATGTTATATTTTTACCTAAAATGAATTAGCTTTATTAATTCAAGAAACGTATGAATGTCAGAGAGATTCATTCTTTCCAGAAGCCTCTGTTGTGGTTCAGAGCCTCAGTGAGCCGAGTCTTGAGTGTGTCCTTGGTCTGGTACATGGGAAGGTCAAAGATGGCATGGCATGTGAGAGATTCTGGGAAGTGCTGCTGAGATGAGTTGTGCCTGACACGTATGATCAGCCGTATCTGATCCATGCCACCAATTGGTACACGATCACAGCCTGTCAGAAACACTTGAAGAAAACATGACTGGGTTAAAGACAGAGGAAGAGCAAGCCCATAAAAAAGAAAATCGGCACACAGAAACAAAGAGAACAGAAGCTTACACTCGTACAAAATGTATGTCCTGAAAATTGTCTACCAATAAAATTTTTTGGGATGTGTATGCTTGACTTACAGAGGAAGGCTTTCTTTTGATCATGACAGAGCTCATCAAATACCTCCCAGAACATTTTAATCACAGGGTGGTTTCCATGGTATCCTCCCTCATACACTGTGGTCTGTGTAAAATAACAAGCGTTTACTGGTGTAAGCACAGACACACAACACACACACACACACAACATACACACACCCAACACACACACACACAACACACAACACACAAACTGGGTTGTATAGCCTCACCTGTTTGAGTATGTCCCAGTCGTAGTCCTCTCTCCCGACCAACATCCCCCTGAGTTCCTCTGGGTGAAACATCTCCACTATGTCTCTGGAACACACTTTGAAGAAGCCCCTCCTGAACTCCTCAAACACCTTCTCCACTGACCTGTTCAAGGCATAGTCCACATAGGCCTGCACAAACTCTTTCCTGTTGAAAAGCACAGGCAAGAATGTCATTGGCAAAATAAACTTCAGTGTCTGTATCTCTATTGTTACACATCTGTATGCAAATATAGAGGTAAAGAGGTATAGAGGTAAAAACACAAGCTGATGAACTTGATGGCCCTCAGTCATAACCGTATGGAGAAAAATAATTACTTATTTTTGCTTGTCACAAGTTTGCCTATTTCTTTTGGATCCAGCTCCACCACAATGGCATCCCAGGTAATCTGTATATAACAGACACAAATGTATTTCATGCAGTTGCTGATTATTTGTCTGTATGTTTGTGGTTAATAAACACAACTGTGTCTTATTTCAATAAAGTTTACCGTATAGGTCATGTCCAGATTTTCAATGTCATCGTCAGTGTAGCCATACAAGATGTAATACAGACTCCTTCAGGAAAAAACACAAACACATGAAGACAATCCAAAGACATCCACATGCTGCCTTTGCATTGCATTAAAAAGAAGTAACAAATTCTAAGTAGTTGTCAGCTTATCAAGGATGCTTACTTTCCAAGAACAGGACTGAACTCAGTCAGGTCTTCTAGTCCTACATGTACTCCCAGAAGTTTCTTGAACATGGCAAGGGGAAAGGGTACATGCACGATGTTGCTGTTGTTCAGGGCTAGACCACAGAGGATTCCAAAAAGGAAGTAAGTTTTGTTTTCATGCCTTGGCTGTTTGGAAAAAGCAAATGTCAACAGATGAGGAGTGGGAGAGATGTAACAAACACTGCTGAAAATTATCTGAGATCGCAAAAGTACAATGCATTTACCTTAGGTGGAAACCAAACAAGGGTTTTAGTGTCATTGTACATGAACAGGCCAAAGTCATGTGCCAGCAACTCATCAAATGTATGAAGGAAAAAGTCCTTTTGGTTCACTAGTGTCAGTTTTGACTCATCAACAAACTGGACCTGAAAATATTAATGGACCCCTTTTTCATTACTCCAATGGCCACAAAACATGTGTTGCACAGACAATTCAATAAAAAAATAAATATATCTATGTCCCTCTCATTTCTAAAAACACAGATTGAGACAGTTGAACTAAGATTAAAATGGGCTTACACAAAGTTCTTTTTGAAAGTTTTCATGATCGGCGGTGGTCAGTTGCCTAAAAGTATCCTCCAGGAGATGATCGCGTCTGATTTTAAGCTTGATCACTGGAGTTGGGGCCTCCCCAGTGAAGTATTGAGATGCTCTCCCCCCAGTGAGCACTTGGTAATGGGTCAAGTGATGAGTTATCTGTGGTACAATTAACCTCAGTCATCTCAGTACCAAATTTTTAAAGAGTTGGGACTATATTTGCAAATGACTGCATAAGACATTTGTTTTTATTTAGCACTTGTTAGCCTTATATTGGTTTATTCAACACATTTTTACAAAATCACCTTTGTCACAAAATACATAGCTGCTGATCTGTTGTTTGTTTGCTTCCATAAATACAGATAGCACTCTGCTTTGTTTTATTATGAGTACATAATTAGGTGTATTTAAGAAAGCATATTTTACCTTTATAATGGCAGCACCATAATGGTAGATGAGCACCTTGCTCTGAAGATCTAGCAGGAATGGAAAACGGCGGAAAATGGCAGGTGCCAGATCCACTTCCTACAAAAAACATACAATTCAATACATTAATACCCATCCAAAGTCATCAGGATATAAGCCTCGATATAATGAGAATATTTGATGATGACACCTGCATTATTTCCTCTATGTAGAACTCAGTGATAGAAACTTGCTCAGATTTCTTAGCTTTCTTGTTTGCCTACAGCGGAAATGGAAAAATATGGATACATATTACAATGACACAACGTTCAGAAAAAGCTGGGCAAATGAATAATTAATTCTCAGTAAGTGTCATTATAGCACATCAATTTGTAAATACATGGGTATGAATAACCAAGTCAAATGAGAGGGGTGTTTTTGTTAACACAAATGGTTAAAGAACACTACTAATAAACAAAAAAGTAACAAACAAACAAACAAAAACTATAGACCTGAAAGGCTCAGGTGATGGTCCCAGAGATATTGTTTTTTTACCTTAAATCAGTGGGCGCAAATAAAAATGACCTAAGTCCCATTACTGTGCATGTAGTAGAGCAGTGGATTTCTGCGTTCCTGCAATAGTGCAATTGTACCACAACATCCTGAATTTTTAGCATCATTAAATATCTGCATAAGTCACGGTTAATACTCACTCTGTGCAGGTACTTAAGGACCTCAAGAGTGGCCTTTACACCAGGGTTATAATGGTGCAGGAGATTAGCCCTCAGGAGGAAGGAGATGGCATGTTTCCACACCAGGATGTGTCTGGACATCATGGCTTTTCCCATGGACCCCCACCAGTCTCCTAAGAGTTAGACATCACTATGGCATTTACAATATCCAACAGGTACTGATTAGTCATTGATTTAATGTAAAATTAAATTAGAGAATTCAGTTTCATTTTAAAGAAAACCGGTAGCTACTTTGATAAAAAAAAAAGAATTGATCTAATATGCTAACAAATTAAAGTATTAATCTTAAACTTGTCAAACTTAATATTTCTGAACATTATTTGGTTCATTACCATATCACATGTATATACAGTCCTAAAGCAAAACATACCACAGTTACTACAGAGGCCACATGTTTTCCTTGTAAGTTAGTCTCATCTAGATGTATGACAACCACATAGTTTATCAAAGGGTCACATGGTCTTACTCAGAGTTTCCATGACAGAGCCACTAAGGTTGGTTATGGCCACCGCGAGTGGAAGAACCAGGTTGATGACATTCTGGTCCTCGTGAAGTAGGGGACAGAGAGGAAGTATTAAGAAGATATCTGCTGCTTTCATTGCTGATGAGAATAAATAAAGGTGTTTCACCAGTGGTGAGATGTCTATCTGTGTGTAAGAACCAAAGACAATAAATTAGTAGCCTATATGTACAGTATGTGTGTATTATACATGTGTAGATGTGGGTAGGACCTTGAATTATGGGTTGATTTTACAAAATAAGGAAATTATTTATGACTTAACTGCCTTGCGGATCCAAGGAACTTGCAGCAGGTCGTCAAATGTTTTACTTGCAGCTTGCAAGTCCACTCTCACAGAATTTGCTGTCATCGGAGACAAACTGCAACTGTTGACAACATATATTTGATCATATTAGATACAGCCTCATATGTTCAAGTTCTGTATGATCTGTTTTACTATAAATAAAATGATAACTTGCATGTCTTTTGCGAAACTGCCCACAAGTCTTGAACTCGATGAAAATTGACTGAAAATTCTAAAAGTAAAAAAAAAAATTAAATGTACAATGTACAATGCTTTCTAGTGAGTTTGGTAGCTGTAAAAAATGTACCTTTCAGATTCTGCACGCCCTTGATCCTTAGTGGACATTGTTAGCCATTCCTGTAACTGGGCTTCACTCAGTTTTTCAATTGGCTGTGGTGTTAATGTAGCCTGAAGAAGAACCACCAATGGCACAGGTATATTTTTGTTTAGTCATGACATTTGCCATAGTAGTGAAACATAGAATTGGTCATGTTAAACCCAATACTGGTTATGATCCCTACCGTCTCAAGTGGAAAAAAAACAAAGTTTGAATTCCATCCCGCTGATATCTTAAAATCTAGTTGTTAGAGAGATAAATTAGTTATATAAAACATTACTGACATTTTCCTATAGAAACCAAAAATGTACTTCCTAATAATGAAAACCATACTTTTTAAAAGAGTTTTGCAAAAAATTCCTTACCACTGAGCATTGGAATGTCCATACCAGCCCCATTCAATTCCACCACCGTGGGCTGTGTATAGTTCACAAGTTTTCCGTTCCCCAACTGCCCCTTTACTCCACTTCCAAAGGCCCACAGGCAATTGGAGGATCCTAACACCAAGGTGTGATGGCTGCAACAGTAACAGTCACTTCAACATTCATTTTGAAAATGATTTGTCAGTTGACCACACGTGTTCAATGATGTTGAGTTTTACAGTAATTTGTATAACTAAATCAGTATCAAACTGGTGGCATTTACATGAGCCAAAATTTGGCAACACCCTATAAAGAATGTTTTGTAAATCCCACATTACTACATCAGCGTACAATAAGTTATAGGCTATACCATAAGGAATTCTTGTGTGTACAAATACACTACACCAGCACCTGCCACAGGCTATCTGTGAGGCTGGCCCATCCAGGCCTTCCACCTTCCTGGGCAGAAGCTCATTGGCTGTGGAACTGTGCCCAAGCTGACCATGGGCTCCCTCTCCAAAGGTGTAAACATCACCATTCTAGGTACCAGAACATAATAGCAAACAAAGTTATTAAAATTAGTAGTTTTATGTAAGTAATGTGCATGTGTGTGTCTGTGTGTCTGTGTCTGTTTGTAAGAGTGTGTAAGAGTGTGTGTGTGGGTGTCTGATACGTGCTCTGTGTGTGTGTGTGTGTGTGTGTGGGTGTGGGTGTGGGTGTGTGGTGTGTGGTGTGGGTGTCTGATACGTGCTCTGTGTGTGTGTGGGTGTGGGTGTGGGTGTGTGGTGTGTGGTGTGTGGTGTGTGTGCACATGTCTGCCTGTGTGTGTGTGTGTGGATATGTGCTGTGTTGTGTATCTGTGTGTCTGTGTGTGTGTGTGTGTGTGGGGGGTGGGGGGGGGTGGGGGGGGGGTGGATGTGCTGTGTGTGTACCCTAGTAAGAACAGCAGTGTGTGCTTGTCCACAGCAGATGGATGTTATGTCCCAATCTCTGAGGGCCGGCACTGAGCACATCCCAAAGCGACCTGTCAGGACAACAAGAATAGGGGAACTGAAAGTGGGAGACTGTCAAATACATGTATTTGTTCACCTATATATGACTCATATACTTGAATGCTCTTGATGTCATACTTTCAAAAAATCTGTAAAAGAGGTAACATACAAAACTGACAGTGGGCTGTACCTTTCTCATCCACCCTTTTGAGGCCCAGCTGCCCTGCATTGTTGGCCCCACAGCAGTATACCAGTCGGTGGAGTGTGAGGGCCAGGGTGTGGGCTCCTCCAGCTGAGATGCAGGTCACAGGCACCCCCATAAGAGCATGAACGAGATGGGGCACAGGCTGGAGATCTACTGCCTTTCCTAAACCCAGCTGGCCATGACTGTTTTTACCCCATGAAAAGACATCTCCTCCTGTGAAAATGTCACAGTGAGTCATGCGTTAATACACCACAAACAACACATTACACTTGTCAAAGGCATGTTAAGCATTTTACAGTGAAGAGGGGTCTCACACCACCTGTGTGTACCACCCACCTGGTTCACAAAAACAATATGTGCCAGAATGCCCACACAGCAATTTTAGATAGGAGAGTTAGGGAATGAATAAGTGAGCCAATTACACCAGGGGATAAAAAGGGGTTCAGATTGAATGAGCCAGGTTGGGGATTTAGACAGGACACTGGGCAACCCCCTTCTCTTTGCCCTAGGATAGTATATCCCTACAGTGGGTCAGTAACTCAGTTAAATATCTTCTATGGCAAAGTGTTTCCATCAGTGCTAATCACCATCACTTCTCAAAAACATAATTACTACTGACCATCATTATCAGCATCATCATTGGTTTGTGAAAAGGTAGATTTTACATATTTACCTGCAGATAGTGCCAAAGAATGGACATTTCCACAAGCAACTTGTGTGATCAGTACTGGCCAAGGGGCCTGCATTGGGACACATCTGAAAATAAATGAATGAACTTATCCATTAAGTTCCACACGTACAGAGTTCCCCACACACGTATTGAATTATGAAAAATATTAAATTTAATTACAATAACTGAAATTGACATACAGTGGCTGAGACATCTTTGACATCTGAGAGACTATCCCTAGCTGTCCTTCATCACCACGGCCCCAGGAATACACCTCTCCAGAACCACACAGAGCTAAAGAGTGCTCCTGACCACAAGCCACAGCCACCACTCCATGAAGACCCTCTACCACTATAGGAGAAAAAATATCATGGTGTTGTTAAATGTCTTAGACAGATCCTGAATAAACAGCCAACACATCAAATTGCCTTCCGGTTACAAAATCCACATGGTGAGTTTAAAGAGACATTTGATTAAAAAAAACTGCAATAAAGTGTGTTTAGGCATTGTTAGACTACGGTTGTAAACTGCCTATGGAATTCATCTTGACATGCAAGGTTTCATCTTCCCAGGAAGCAACAAAGAAATGAAACTGAAAGGAGGGTCTGCGCGCCGTTCTGCCCAATTAGACTTTCATTTGTTAAACTGCTAGGAAAGATTTATATGATGCATATATTATTACGGTAGATATTGTAACAAACGAACCGCGAATGTTTTCTTATTATTAAATAAAACAAAACAAAATTGATATTAATCCAATCTATGTGCCTTTAAAGATATGCTTGTTGCAAGTTTAGCTTACCTTTTGAATCTTTACTTTTTCCTCTCCCCAATTGGCCCTTATTGTTGTGACCACATGAAATGACTTGTCCATCATCTGTGAGAAAAAGAGAGTGCTGCTCCCCACAGGAAACTTCCAAAATTGAATCTGAGCAAAATTTGATAGTTTGCGGCACATCAAAGCGTATGACATCCTGAGACATGGGTGAACCAAGCTGGTCTCTTGTTCCATCTCCCCAGCAAAACATCGTGGTGCACTGTTGGTGTCGCACTGTCACGGCTCGACTGCTCTCCCTGATCGCGGGTCGGGCCCTGATCACCCGGCGGCGCTGGCGCGCGCACACAGAGACACGGCCACACACACACCCACCACACACCCATATACACAGCTAAGAGGTTGTCAGTAATTTAGGTGCCATAAAGTAGCACATAGCAGATATCTGCTATAGCAGAGCTGCATAGCAGATACCCGGATAACATCATTGGCAGTGGTCTAAAATACATGTCCTTATCGAAACAGAACTGGTTGGAAAACTACACGTTCTCTGGCTACATTGTCATGAAGTTCTAATTAAAAACATAACCTGCTAACGAACGTGGTCCCATGGTCTTACTTGTGAGTTACTGTGTTATTTTTTTATAGCGATGAAAGGGAAACATGGGCTACATTATTGTGCTTAAATTGTTATAGTTGTTCACAAGACACCCAATAAAAAGTTTACGTTAGCCTTTTGGATGCGGGGCTGGATTCTTTATTTCATTGGTTAATTGTTAAGGAGGGAGGGGGGAGGTATCTGATCTTTGTATGATGATTGGGCACCACATTTTCTGAACTACCAACCAGTTATCCCTGACTTGCTAGAAAGGGAGGGAGCAACATTTTTTGTTGCTGTTATTATTGGAGGGTCAAACGCACAGGGAAGCCGCTCGAGAAAATCTATGAACAGAATACATTTCTTATCAGTCGTTGAAATTGTCACAAGGACGTTGGAAGCGAACAGTTAACACCTAAGAACTGAAAGTTGACCGGAACGGTTAAAGGTATGAACGTTATTGATCCCAGTATAAAGCTTATTTCACAGTTTCGGGGCGAGGTGAATTTAATGGCCTCTTGCTTAGCACAACTGAGGTTAAGGTTACCCAAGGATGCTAAATTGCTAAGTTTCAACCGCGCAATCCTTCGCCTTTTAGATGATGTTTGTGCAGTTCTGTGCGTAGACGTTGATTATATGACTACGCGCGAGACACAGTCGTTGTTGCGTGTTTGTAATAGGTGGTACATTTTGCATATCTTTCGGACTACGGCCTTGGTGAAGACAGCTTATTATTAGTGTAGTAGCATTTAGCTAGGTCGCCAGTTAGCTTAGGATCAAATGGATAGGAGGCGTTACTAGTGGTAATGCGAGTTTTGTGCTGAGCTTGTTGCATCATGTGAAATATGGTCCACTGTCTGCTAAATCAATAGTTTTTTTTTTTTTTTTTTTTAGAAGTATTTGAAAGGTTTTTGTTTAACACCGTACAATATGCTTTGTGGTTGGTTTAGTATGTTCCAACGCCGATATATCATAGAAAAATAAATTAGTCGGTAGATACGATTGAGAGACATTCCCTCAAATACATAATTAAGTGTGTAGTCTGAATAGTATAACCAGTATATTGTAGTCTGGGGCACGAGCGTGCATCCACGGCTTGTTCGAAAAAAACACCAGCTGGTGTCGGTATGTAAATGTTAGCTGGCTATCGAACAATTTGCCTGATGTGGTGATACCCTGTCATTCTTTTTTTTTTTGCCATTTCAATGCATTTAAGGTGATTACTTGTGTACCATCTCTCATTTTCTGCAAATGGCACTGTTTTGCCTGCAGTACTGAGATGGGTTGACCCCGTTTTCAGTGTTTGTATTATCCCCTCAAGGTATTCTCTGAACAGCTGCTGCCTGTTCCTCACTGGAGGGAACCCCACCGCTGAGGTTATGTCAACGGCTGTACTCCTTCGCCTGGCTAGGTCTGCAGGAGGACCCCAGCTATGCCGCCACACTGCCCGCCAGATTGCCTGTGCGCCGCAGCAGGAGAGCCCACGGCGAGCATTAAGCACCCCCAGTATGCCTCTGTCCAGTAACTCTCGCTTTGATCCAGACAGCAGTGGCCGGCCCACCACCTGGGACTCGTTTGGTATTTGGGACAATCGCATCGATGAGCCCATTCTGCTGCCACCAAGCATTCGCTATGGCAAGCCCATTCCGAAGGTGAGCCTGTCTAAAGTGGGCTGTGCCTCACTCATTGGACAGAGAAAGGAGAATGAGGATCGCTACCAGCTCTCCCAGATGACTGACAACATCATGTACTTTGCTGTGTTCGACGGCCATGGCGGGCCTGAGGCAGCAGACTTCTGTTACAAGTTCATGGAAAAGTACATCAAGTAAGAGCCCCGCCAACATGTTACTCTTGCTGTTTATTTCTGTCTGTTGTGGCCGGGATCTAAATAATCTTCGTTTGCTTAGGAATAGGACTCTATGATCTTAATTGTCAATTGTTTTTTTTTTTGTTTTGTTTTTTTACCAGGGTTTGTGATATGTAAAATAACAGGTTAACTATGATGAGATGTGTAGGGCATCTAATTGTAGTCCTGACAACCAGAGATTGGCATTAACATTTATGGAGAGTTTGAGCTTTTGGTTGCAAGAACAACATGTATGTCACTAAAACAGCCTTTCATTGTGAGTACTGAAGTAATACATAAGTGCAAGTCTTTGTATTTGGAACTTAACAATCTGGCATCATAAAAACCTAAGTTTAATAAATCATAACACCAGTATTGTAAGTCTAGTCTTAGGTAGACATGGTGGTAAACAGAGGTAAGGAAATGGTTAACCATCAATATTGAGCCCTGCATACAACTGAGCCACACAGAACAGCATTTACCGGACCAAAATATGGCCAGCCTGCATATGGCAAAGTTTTCACTGTAAACCTTCTGTTGTTTCAGAGATCTTGCTAGTGAAGAGGAGAACTTGGAAGTGGTTTTGACCAAAGCATTCCTAGAAGTGGATAAAGCCTTAGCAAGACACCTTCACTTCTCACCAGATGGTACGTGTCACATGTTGAGGTGTGAGAACCCACTGTGGTGTTAGGATGCAACAGTTTGTGTAAAGTGTGGCCATGTTGTTTAAGAGCATATAGGCAAGCTTCTGTAAACTGATTGAATGCTGAGTGGATCTTCAATTCAGTTTGTCCATATCTGTCCATAAGCTTAGGCCAGAATAACATTTAGCAGATAGTATTTGTAATATGAAAGTGTGTATCCCTTGCCATACATAATAGGATTAAATTAAATATTTGCTGATTTACATACCCTGTGCTGAAGGTTTTATAGTCAGAACACCCATGTGCAGATCCCCAAAATGAATGAATCTAACTCATTTGACTCAGCACCCCTCTACTGCTGTAGCTCAGTCCCATCGACACTGATAAAGAGTAGATGGCAGGTGTTAGATCTGTTAGGTCCGGTAGACTCCTCTGTCCGTTTATTAATTGTGAGGCCCAGCCCTTGGGCCCTGGTGCGTGCAATGTACAATTTTGCCCTTGTGTGTGTGCGTGTTATTCACGACAGCTACGGACCCAGCTAAAAGCCTCTAAGAGCTGAAGCTCATCGGTACCTTTTTGGAAGGCGTGGGGCTAGATTGGTCCAGCGGGTCCTTGCCTGGACTTCTGGAAGGTTCCACAACTTTCTCAACCTTTTTTTCTCCTCTCTATCTCTCACTCTTTTATCTTTTCTATATTGCTCAAATGCCTTCTGTTTCTATATGCAGTGTTGGTAAACACACAGGACATGTGCTGTTATAGTGCAGGTGCCTGAATTTAAACTGTAGAACTATATTTGTAGCCCGGAGCAGGCAGTATTTGATTTATATCACATGGTCTTTTATTCCTCGAGAATATGCTCAAAGACTTAGCCAAGTAGATACCGTGAGGCAATATTGGAGATGTTTCTTATCCGTTCAGCTTAACGGTTGAAATAATGTATGTTCTTGTTTAATAAGAGAGTAATGACCTAAAAACCTAAACGCAGATATCAGCCAAAATAACATCTGGGTCATGTTTGACCATTTTGAGCATGTGATATATTAGTACATGGGTACATTTTAAAAGGTTAATACCGGTAATTTGCTAAACTATTTTTCAATAATCTTGAAATTTTTTTACACCTTGGCACAGCCTGCTCCATACTGTAGTCTGACTGTGAAATCCCTCCAGATGATTTGGTTTGGACAGCCAAGCACTCTGCCTCAAGCTAATTATATCTAGCCACTGTCCAGTTACAGTGTACCCTTTCAACTCAGGCTGTTGGCTTTCGTATCGTCCTGCCTGAATGACCTCTCTAGTGCTCCTACACTCTCACTCGCTCAGCTGACAGAGGAATCTCCTGTCACCCTTCCAAAGGAGGCCCTGCATGCTTGATTCTCTCTCTCTTGACTGCTCAAGTTCATATCCTGTTTTGGAAACAACCCCCCCTCCTGTCCTCATTCTGTGAAGTACAGTAGTTAGTCTAAAGTCAAATGTGTGTGTGTGTGCGTGAGATTGTATTCATTACTGTGTGTGTGTGTGAGATCGAGTGAACTAGAAAACTGCATTTGCGTAGCCCATATTTGCATTCATGCTTTGGGACACAGTGCTTTTTAAGAAACACTCATTCCTGTGCATGGTTTTTGTGCCTTTAAAGAGAGAGTATGTGTAAGTGGGAATGGAGGTCAGTGGGTGTACATGTGTAATCCTTCACATTTCTGGTAAATTGCAGCCACTCTCCTGACGGCGGGCACCACGGCAACCGTGGCATTGCTAAGAGATGGCATCGAATTGGTGGTTGGCAGTGTGGGAGACAGCCGGGCCATGATGTGCCGCAAGGGCAAGGCCCTTAAGCTCACAGTGGACCACACGCCAGAAAGGAAGGATGAGAAAGAGAGGTATGTACAGTGAGGATTCAGATGCACAGACAGACCTAGTGCATGAAAGCACTTGTGTTCATGCGCGTGCACATGTCCGTACACACATTGCAGCAACCGTCATTCATAAGATGAACAAACTCACTGTAAGGCACATTGCTCGTTTTTATTTGCACAAGTTTGTTTGACACGTGTAATTTATGTACAGTCCTGTTGTTAGAATAGGATGTCTACTAGACGTTTGTACCTTAGCCACTCCACTTGTATTTTATCTTGCAGTACACACAAGCTGCGTTTTGAGCCCCACAAGTTAAACATTTTAGGAATTGGCTTGAATGGTTATGTGTGAAAACGGTTAGCACTTTCACGTGCTATGTTGTGCCCCCAGTTGACATAGGTTTTTGATGGTGTGTTTTCCCACTCTGTGCCTGCAGGATCCGTAAAAGTGGAGGCTTCGTGACCTGGAACAGTCTGGGACAGCCGCATGTCAATGGCAGGCTGGCCATGACCCGCAGCATAGGTGACTTTGACCTCAAGAACATGGGGGTCATTGCTGAGCCTGAGACCAAACGCGTTTCGGTGGGTAAACCTCTGATATGTGAGCACATGTTCTCCATTTCCATTGCCATTAAATAGCCTGGGTGTGAAATCACTTGTCACTGTAATATTTTGGGCCATGTCTCCTTGGGACAAATAAATACAATTAGGACTCTGGTGCTGTGTAACATGCAGTCTGTGGGGACATTAGTCAGATGGGCTCTGCTGTAATGACATGTTTTGTCCCTTTGTTTTATGTGGATTAGAAGTAGATATTGTACTCTGCTAATTGGGTCACATTCATAAACCCGTTTTTCCCGTTTTATTGTGTGTGTGTGTGTGTGTGTGTCCCATCCAGTTGCATCATGTCCATGACTCCTTCCTGGCACTCACAACCGATGGTATCAACTTCATCATGAACAGTCAGGAGATCTGTGATGTCATCAACCAGTGTCATGACCCCAAAGAAGCTGCCCAGAGGATTTCAGAGCAGGTAAATTATGTCTGACCATACTAATTGCAAATAGTGATTACATGTTGCAGTCTCATGTAGTGACTAGCAGAAAGAAGAAATGGCATGCATACTGAATATAGGTCAGTGTTATGAACTGGCAAGTGTGTGTGTGTGTGTGTGTTATGAGTCAACTCTTGTGTTCATCTGTCCCAACAGGCTATGCAGTATGGCTCGGAGGACAACAGCACCATCATTGTGGTGCCATTTGGCGCCTGGGGCAAACACCAGAGCACTGATGTGCGGTTCTCCTTCAGCCGAAGCTTTGTCTCCAGCGGCCGTTGGGCTTAAGGTGGAGACAGACAGAGATGTGACAGAGGGAAAAGGAGAATGAGTCGAGATTTCTATCCATTCATAATGGGATTTGATAAGTGTGCAATATGTAGGGATCCCTTTTCAATCTGAGAACTGTGATCCAGCGCCTTAGAAATATTACATGATCTAACAAAGTATATAGTCGGGGACGGGGAGGAGAAGGCTCACAACTGGTATTAATGTGCACTTATTGAGGGACACGTCCAATTAATCACCTCACAGCCACCTCATTCGACTCCTGACATATCTGGCAGGTTGCCACAAGTCATGTTTTGCACAGACTAGGTTTAGCAAAAGGCTGTCCTTGATCTCCAGTAAGGTCAGGTAGGGTCTTTGTCAAGATGCACAGGTTTTTGTTAAAGTTGCAAGTGTTGCAGAATGTTATCACTGCTTGTTTGGAGCAATTGCAGGTGACAATTGCAAATGCAGGTTTGTCGCCCCCTTTAGGCTTGGTTCGATTGTGACAACTGGTGATATTTGGTATTGCATAAAGTGTCACGTGGTTAAGAATGTGTAGTTGTTTCCAGCCAAGTCCTTGAGCAACTTTGACTTGGGCCAGAATGGAGTCGAATGGTGTGGCAGCCACTTCAACATGAGAGCCAACTTGCCCTCAGCAGTTTGAAACTTGGGTTAATCATTTTTTTGTGAGAGGGAGATGTAAGTTTTCCAGTTGTTGCAAATATGCAGTTGGCTATTTTTTTTCTCGCTGGATCGTATGTTTGTTATCAAAATGTTCGGTGGTGCACTTCAGTACATGTCACTTTGCCTGGGTGTGAATGTTAAAGCATTCATTTTGTATTTAAAACACTATCAGCTGTTTAAGTTTGAACTTCAGCTGTTCTACATTATGTTAGCATTGCCACAGGCCTTTCTTTTGTGGTATTTTTCACACTCATAACTCATAATTATGTGAGACAAGTGGTTTTAATCTGTGTAGCTCCTTGTACAACCTGATGAAGTAGTAGCTGTTATCTTTCTTTATGGAATCTTTGTCATTCCATCAGTAATGGGCTGTCCTGAGATGTTCTTTTGGAGTTGTAATTGATTCAACACTTGACTGAATTACCAGGTTGTTAAGTTAAAAGAAGAATGCATTAAGATTTAAGAAATCTTGGTGGCAGCTCTTTGATTACCAGGTGTGGAAAACTGCAAAGCCCCTTACATGGCATACTGTACAGGCTCAATACAGAAAACGTATGATGTGAACAGGAGTGTTTTGCACTGTCCTCAAATTGTCGCCAAGCTCCTCAATCCAGTTGGTAGATACAGCTAGTCTGAGCTAGTGAAGATGTTCAAAATGGTTGATATGATTAAGGCATTGCTATTCTGGGGCACTGCCATTCCATTCTATGTGTAAACAAATTATAGTTGCACTAGTCCTCTATATTCACTACTGAACTAGCAGCACCTGTCAGGTTTGGTTCCATTAAGAAACTCACTTTTAACAAGGATTACCTGTAAAATCCCAGTAATATAAGCAATCAGATGTGCTTTCTGCCCCCCAGTGAATGCTCTAACCCTGCCCCCACGGTTCCTTACACAGTGCATTGTACATAATCTTCATCTATTTGTATTTTTTGTATATATCTATTTATATATTTTGATGTCGGGCTACAGTACTGTGGTTTTTAAGATGTATACTATTGTATAGTGATTACTCTGTTTAATGTGTGGGTGTTGTGTTGAGTGAGCCTATAGAACACAGCTTGCTGCTGTCAACGTGAGAACCATCAGTAGAGTGGCGAAGGAGGCCACAGTTGTCAAATATGACGCTCTTTGTCTGTGAACAGTGCTGGCGTTAGGAGCCTTATGTGACATGAGAATGTCTGTGTGAACTCATGTAAGCTGGGTGAAGTCTTCTGAAATGACTGTAGGTTTTAACAGGTGTTGCATCCCTGTGTCTTCCTACATGTCTCTTTGTGTTCCTCTCACCAAGTCTCCTCTAAACAATAACTCTGAACTCTGAGTTAGTGGGCCTCTGCTGTACTGTTATATGTTGTGCACAACACAAACTTTTTTTCTGTACCAAAATGGCTATGTCAGAATGCTCCTTTTAATGTGAACAACTAATGTGAATGTATGGTGTGTTTTAACACATTTTTTTCACACAAAGAAGTCCATAGCTCAGATCCTGATGCGCACAACTGATTGCTATTTGCAGATTTATTCCTGTTGTGGCTTACTTTTCTCAGAACACTTGGTGTTTAAAACTATTTTGTTTTGTTTAATATCAGATCAGTCCTCCTTACTGAATTTTCCACTGTTATTCCAACATGGGTCATCCACACTCAGTGCAATTAGAGAACATCCACATTTAAGGTAATGGGATGTTCTCAATGAAACAAGCTATTTTAGCCACCTTGGAAGTAATATAATATTCTGCTGTACAGTCTGTGTAACCATTTTGCCTGCCCAGGTACAATATGCAGTTTGTTTCCCTGCTGTGTACATGCGCTTCAAAATAAACTCCAAACAAGAAACCATTTCTCTGTCCTCTTTTTATGCAATTTTGACATGAGTTACTTTCTTATAAATGAGCAAAGCTGCACTGTAAGCATGCCTTTTGATCTGTTTTGTCATCTGACATGTAATTGCCTTACTTGATGTGAAGCTGAGTGTGCATGGCCTGGGTAAGATGCCAGTTAATAACTTCTCTTGGCTAGAGCAGTTTGATAGATTTATGAAGTGTATGTGTTTTTGTATACCACACATAAAAACGGTAACAGTTGCTGATTAAAGTTTTTTTTACCTTTGCAGCTATCAAAGATCTAAATGGCCTGCTTTGACAATAATATATATTTATTTTGCTTATAACATTTTTGTATTGTATGGTTATCCTATTTACCTTATATTTTTATATTGAAAATCATATTTTATACTGTATGTTGCTAAGTATTGTATATTTCTAACTTTACACCAAAGGCATTAATTTGTTTTAGTTCAGTGGACATTGTAGTCCCTTTCCTGAAAAAAGGGTTCTCCACAAGGTGGCAATGTTATTGCACCCCTCTTTGTACTGCTATAGCCCACCTCATCAGCAGAGCAGTGTTATGGAAAATTATGGAGTCATCATTTACATCTAAAAAAAATTTACCTCTTGTTGACCAGTCAACTGTTTAGCTTCATCTTAATGTGATCAAGAAAAAATAACTTTTTAATCTAATGAAAGGAGTTACACCACTGGATCAATACCCAAAAGGATTTTTTTATTTGGCAAATGATGACCAAGCTTAGCAGTGGATTACTTTAACTATTCCAGTCAGTCTAAGGAAATGCAGGCCCATCATCTCCTGATATAACTGGTGGATATGAACCAGAGGTGATGGCAGGTATCAGGGCATTTTATTGTGTTCCAGAGAGGCTTGTAGGTGTGGTAAAAACACACAAGGTCTGCCTGCTATAATCATTAACTAAAGACCTCAGACTATAAAGGCCATCACACATGTTATTGAACAGTGCTGCTATTTCTGTAGTGCAACAGCAATTATAATTTTTATTTTATCAATTGAATCAAATTAGGATTGTTGAGGAACATTTCTGTTGTAAGCCATCTTAAATTTTCTCATAAAGACAAAGCAATCTCAATGACTTGTAATTTAGTGATTGGTTCTGTGTAATCTGTGCTACAGCTGCTGTTTAAAGTTTAATGAGCTAAAGTTTTCTGCCATCAAAAGAAGACCAAACAGAAATTAGAAAACGAAGATAGGTGGTTTCATAATGTAAATGCAGGGCATTGTGAGAATCTGAATAATGTTTATACATTCTTCATTCCCATGACCATGTTCACCGTCCCCACATGAATTCAGCAGTGTTCATTTACTACTCTTGTAAGATCAAATGCAGAGGAGTGGTCTACTGGGTGGTTTAGTGAAGGTAACTCACAGTGAGCAGGTTAACCACCAAATAGAAGTGGTATGGCTTCATGCTCAAAGCAAAACAAAGCTATGGGCTGTTCGGGAGGTACACCACTTGCTAACTGCATAGTTGACTAAATCCACTCTGGTGGTGGAGTAGTGTGTGCGCATTTCAACCAAAACAAAGCAAAAATATGCAATCTAATGAAGAGGCGACTTTAGCCAAATCTTGTTTTGTGCAGAATTGGCATGAATTCACAGATGCCATTAATTTAATGTTTTGCAAGATTGTCTTTATTCCCATCTGTTTCAGTTTCAAAATAACAAAAGGAAAAAGACCCCAAGCAGAGGAACCCAGCATGTTTTATACTTTGTAGAAGTCCCTCTTAGTATCTACAGAGCTGGCAAATGTTTTTTGTAAACACCTGAGTTTCCTTCAATTCTTGCTTGGGAGATTTCCGTCTATTCTTCCTTACAATAGGGTGGGTTTAGGTCAGGGGACCAAGGAAAATACTTCAGCTTGTACATCTTTACGGGTGATTTAGAGGTTTGTCTAAAAATATGTTATATCAACCTTTTTCATCTTCAACTTTTTGTGCAGGGTGATGTTGACTAGCATTACATTTTTTCTTGGCTCTACCAGGGAAATGTTGGGCCACAGACAGCAACACAGGACCCAAACATAGGGGAGACCGGGGCTAGTTGGCACAGGGGCAAGTTGGCACACCCTTATTTTCCAGGCCACTAAAGGGTGCACCATAAAAATTCCAACATTAAATCGATCCTCATCTACAGTAGAGTTAATCCATCTAATTCAGAGCTGTCAAAGACATTAACTTTTAAGGTCAGTGAAACGTTTTGAATTTATGATGCCCAAACTAAAAATTGACACCTTCCACTAAACTAACTCTGGAAAGCTAATAGTAAGGAACAGAAAAAATATAAATATTGTATGTGATAGATAGGGGATATAGCTATCATTTGATATTAAATCTGAAATTCTGTGGTGTCAGATGCTAACAGCCTAACGTGATTTCTGTCAAGAGTGCTGTCCTGATGTGGCCGGGGCAAGTTGGAAAATGTGTGTAAACTAACCCCACCTTCATGTGCCAACTTGCCCCGAGCTGGGGCAAGTTGGCACAAATGCGCAACTGTGCTTTAATTATATATAGACGGGAATAATGACTTACTAACCAACAGTGATTGTGCCTACTTTTTAGCTTAGATGTAAAGCTTTGAGGGTATCATAGTTTGGGACTTATAAAGCAATGTATGACAAAGATATGACACTCGAACTGAAAAGTGTGCCAACTAGCCCCGGTCTCCCCTACCTTTGCTCATTGCAGCTTAAAAGTTATACTTCATCAGTCCAGGGGACCCATTCAAAATAAACCTGGCTTGTTTATTTATTCTTTTGTTTATTGTAAAATTTGATGGTAAGGAACCTTAACCTACTCGGTTCCTTTTCCCTGCCATTAGCAGGCTTACATGGTGGATGGAAGAAACCTGCCTGAGACTGCTTTCTAGCCTTCTCATTCTTTGCAAGAAATAATGATCAGTGCTATTAGCGCTAGGCTGGTAAATTATTATCTATTAGTGCTAGGCTGATAAATGTTGGAAAGAAAAGCTTACAGGCGGTAATTGAAGTTTGCATTACCTGGCCTTTCCTAATTATGACTGAGGACTAACCATGACAAAATCAACATCTAAGAAAGCACTGTTTAAGTGTATAAATCTACAAATAATACACTAATCTTGCTTACATAGTATACAATATTTTTCACATTACTCCTGCCTTTTATTGATCAGTTCTTCAACTGACTTAAAATTTAAATTCTAGTCCTGACATATTGTGACACAGCCTGGCTATCACAAAGCTCATAGACGGAGCTTGGTCTGGCAAACCTTCCATCAGGAAGTTCTCAGAGGCAGGGTCTTTCAAATGCCTCTGGATAGATACTACCGGACAGAGCCACAACCAATCAGACCACTGATTATGATGACATGTATAGTGTTCGTTTTTCATTGGTGCCCGATTTTGTGGGCAAATGAAGAACTGAGAATAGGCAGGCTGGCCAAACTGACTTAAACACAAAATTCATTGTAGCGTCACAGGCAGGATGGGTGGGCCCAGGCTAGTTGTGATATAATGCTGTCCACTTAAAACAAGTTATTTATCTTATCTAAAGGCTGTGCTTCTTAGGAACACTTGGTTCAGTGTTTTTTTCCCCTGTAACTAACATTACAGTGGACAGCATTATATGTCACAACTAGCCTGGGCCCACTCATCCTGCCTGTGACGTTACATTGAATTTCGTGTTTAAGTCAGTCTGGCCAGCCTGCCTATTCTCAGTTCTTCATTTGGCCAAGAAATCGGGCACCAATGAAAAACGAACACTATAAACATATATATACCAACTAGGTTATATATGGTTATATATAGGCCTATATATATAACCAACTAGATTGTTGATTTTTTTTTTTTTTTTTTTTTTTTGAGAGGGAGAGCAGTTTGTTAATTATATATATACAGTAGTTGGTTACAACTGTGGCAAACTGTAAATGTTTAGTACAGTGTAACATCGTCATAACATTACATAGCCCACCTGGTTGTGAAGTGGAGTCGCACTGAAGTTTTTACGGCCTGTCTCATCAGCGAATGCGCTCTGCCCACCTCCTCCCATCTCCACGTTCAAGAGCTGGACTCTATATAAGCAACGCCTGAAATGGTTTTGTGTAATCCCGTGTGAGGACACTGAGAATTGCAAAGCGGAATCTGCCTGCCAATTTAAAAACAAAAAATCTCCAAGGTAAGATCTATTTTATTTAATTTCTTTTTACTTAGGAAGAAGCTAGGCCTGCTTAGTTATGTTTGAAGCGCCCGCCTAGCAGCCTACAGCAACACTCGAGAGGCAACAGTGCTCCTGTCAAGGAAGCTACCACTAGTGAGTTCTCACGCCGGGCACGCTAGACCGGGCTTTGACTTTAAAGTTTGTCACATTAAGGCTGGCCCACCGTATCAACGCAGTGAAAGACCACATTGTGTTGTAAGTGAAAACTTTATCGATCGTTAGTTAAAGAAAGAATGATCAGTTTACTCATTGCGAAATCGTTGACTGCTTTCTATGCTTTAACCGTTATAGTACGAGATTGATCAGCTGATTGATTGCACGTAGCCTAAAGGTCACCTTAGCTGAAATTAAACTGTTTTTAAACCAGGTTAGCCTGAACATTGTCCGTATTATGTCATCTAGCAGAGTCTTTTGACAAATCTATCATTAAATACCGAAATGATGTAGGCCTATAGTACACATGGACTACTGTACTTTCACATAGGCTACGTATCCACCTGTCTAGGTTGGAGCCTAATAACACTGTTAATAGAATGAGATTTTGGTTGCATGCAGTAGCCTACAAGTAGAACACCAAGGAGTATTATTTCACTACTTTTAATTACTATAAGGGCTAATGAAGAGACAGACCTTCTGTTTTTTGGGTTTTTTTTTTAGGAAAACTATGATGTTTTGTAAGTGTACATGTAGCCCATATTAAGTCTCGTGATGAAAATGCTTCCCCATCTGCAGTTCAATCCAAAAAGTTTGATATAGGCCTATTGTTTCCCGAGGGGTTCAAAGAACAAAGAGATGCGTTTTAGCCCTCTTAGCGGTAACTTTAAAATCACCGAACACGAGAGGCTATGGAAAAACAGAGATGTCGTTTTCTTTCACTTTCACCCCAAAAGCCACAGGAAACTGAGTGGTGCCTTACTGCTGTGCAGATGCTGCGTCATTTGTTTTCTTCGGCTCTGTGATGTAATTCACATAGCCTATGAATTAACAACCACGTCTCAGGCTGATTTATTTCTCTTCCTAGAGAATAACAATTCTTGTGACAGGACTAAAAACTTCTACCTGCATGTGGGAGAGGTTGCACGATTTTGCGATATGCTAATGTAATTTTGCTCAACAGTTCAATAGCTTATTCCAAAATGTATTGTACCTTGCGCCTCTTGTAATTGGTAGGCATAGAGGGCCTACAAGGACAACACAAGGAGGATAACAAAAATTGGGACAGGGTTGTGAGCAGCAAGATTAAAAGCAGCCATTATGATTATCTAATTACGTAATTTCATATTTAGATTACAGTTAGGTGCCAGCCTACATGTGAGGAAGGGCCCTAACCGTTCTCAGAGTATGATACTGTTTGTGTGAATCGCTGACATCTTTTTGCACTGCACACCAAAAACTAGCCACATTCCTCACCTCCCTCCAACTCTGTAGTTTGGCCGCATGACACTCATTTCTGGACATCTCATAATTGAATACACTCATTATGTGGATGGTGAACAGTGCAGCCAATGTTTGCTCCTGCTTTACATTGAAAGGTTTTGCACAACCCCACTTATGACTAGAGTGATACCCTGTCCTGCTTTACGTTGTACTGTACAGCAATTTTAGCCCCCCACATCACGCAAATTAATGATTTTGTTCTGCTAGTTCAGAAGAGAGCAATAAAGGTGGTAGTCAACGGGCTAAGTCACATCAAACTGCTGACCCAAATGCTTCGTCAATGTTGCCAACAACGTGTGTATAAATAAATATCTGTGCCATTTTTACTCAGACTTGCTAGTTGTCTGTTTGCTACATTTTGTCTGTTTGGAGGTGGTCACCCAACTCATGACTGTGCCTCTTAGTGCAACTTAAGCTCCTCAACATGTTCCACATTTTATGTGCTGACTTGGGTGATTTTTACAAATGTCTTTTTTCAGGCATTCACTTTTTTAATGGTCATGTGTTATAGGGTTCTGCTTACTAGCCAGTTCCATGTTTGTCAAGAAGCGTGGAATTACCCAACTGCTAATATTATTGAGGGCTTCCAGGTCATACACACCCAGTTGCATAATGATGTATATCTGTTAATGTACAGAGCATGTGTAAGAAAGTATGGTAATCACTAATCCTCTTAGCCAGACATATTCCTACTCTGATGCTTTGCTTAGATAAAGATACAATTATTTAAACTATTTGCACATATTAGATTTATGTTTTAGTCATCTGAAGCAATGGCAATTATCTTCAAAATCGGTCAGAGACTAACAGCTGAATTATCTGACTAAGCAGTGGTTTTACTAACAGTTTCTTCTTACATAGAAAGAAAAAAGTTTTTCACTCACCAGTTGCTTTAGCAGAATCAAGTTCTAGTTCAAGGTGGGGGCTGTAAAGTGCCCAAACACACTGTATTGACAACTACATAGTGACAGATTGGTGCTACCATCTCCATGTTGTTGTACAGGGAGACGGCTGTAGGAGATGGCAGATAGTGCAAATCATGTCAACTTGCAGATGGTTGAGGACATGGGCACCAATGGTCTGACAAGGCCGAAGGTGAACACCATGGAAACTGGCAAGCCTCAGCGTGGTTCTGTTGTCAGCTTTCATAACATCCAGTACAAAGTGAAAATGAAGAGTGGCTCCCTCTGTAAAAGGAAGATCACGGCCAAAGAGATACTGGTGGATCTCAGGTGAGCCCAGATACACTGTTTGAATAATGACCTATGACATGACATCTAACATTTTATATAATGCCAATGTAAAGACAGTACTACTATTTAGCTTTTTTGATTTTTAAAATGTCACTAAAGATTATAGGTGTCAAAACTGTATGCAGCATCAAATTAACAATGCATATCTTTTAGACTAATGTAATTTATATTGTATCTTAAATCTTAGAAAAAGAGAATAACCATTGACTACACCTGAATTTAATTAAGCAGCCAGTTAAGTAACAGTGTTTTAAACAGCACATACTGTAACTTGTAGTTGTGAATATATTTGTAGTATGTGGCAGTAGAAAACCCTCAGACAGTGCCTGTTCCAATGGCGATAAATGCCTCTGACATTTCCCAGGCCAGATCGAATGCATAATTTTCCCCCTGTCTATAGTGTTAATTATATGCTATTAAGCATGCCTTCTTGCGTATAATCTCTCTGATACACCAGAGACCAGCCTGCCAGGAAATGGAATTAAACAATATCACGTGATGACACTCTAATTTGTTTCATTTTTTTTTCTTTTTTATCCCATTTTGGGAAAGGGACTAGTTCATGAGACTCCCGATAGAACCTTTCTCTGCTCTGTGAAATATACAAAATAGAGCTGCCTTTACGGACCACTTATTTGTTTCAGTATATACAAAGTATTTATTTTATGTATGCACAATGCTACTCCATCCTTCTGCCACGTACTGCAGAAACATTTGGCTGCCAAATACAAGTGAAGTACAATATACAAAGTACATTGCAAGTACAATAGAAAGAACAATGATATTTAGTTAGAAAATGTGACTTTAAGGCCAAGCATTAGGATGGCCCACTTATCCTGACACCTTGAGGGCAAGACTAGGCAATTGGCTTGCCTGTTAAGAAGCAGGATTATAGCACTTTTCCTCGAAGAACTGCCCAATTCCATTTTCCTCCCGTGCATGACATTTTGGCATGGCATTATTTATTCAATGAATCTATACCTCTTAACTTGAAAAAATGACTTTGGTTGTGAAATTGAAAAGTTATATTTTGTTTTGTGCAATTGTGTTACAACTGGACACGGTCTCGGGTATTGTCTTATTGATCTACCAATTGCATAATTGTTTTTTATTAACTGCCAGAAACTACTGTAAACAACTGTAGGAATTTTAGTAATAACAGTTATACTGGCCATAACATGAAACAAAAAGCCACTTATATCTGATGGCACAGTATCTGATATAAGCCCACCTCTCTGTCATGCCCTGGTGAACTTTAGGAATTTTTGACAAAAACGTTGTGTTGATTCTCTCTCTCTCTCTCTCTCTCTCTCTCTCTCTCTCTCTTTGTCACTGTCTGTCATGCTCTCTCACTCTCTCTCCCATTTCCAGTGGGATCATGAGACCTGGTTTAAATGCTATTTTGGGACCAACTGGAAGCGGGAAGTCTTCGTAAGTAGATGGAGTTCATGATGCACTCCCCTTGCCAACACTGCTCAGTCCTGCACAGAATGTGGTGTTGTTGTTATATATTACATATTTTTTTACAGTTACCTCCCTCCCCTCAGAACTGCATAATGTGCTTGTGCATGGCACTTCAAATTTTACATGAGTGTAGCTTTACTGCACATGGTTAGTTCACAAGGGACAAGGTATATAACCTGTATGCTCTGGCCCTTTCATGAGGGCATCACAGGGTATGAAGGCTTCCACAGGGTCAGTAGCTGTGAAGGGATCTAAGGTGCACTGTGTGGTATTTACCCTTGCCCATATGTATCACCTAATTTGCAAAGGTTCCTGGATGTGTTGGCTGGCAGAAAGGATCCAAAAGGTCTCTCTGGAGAAGTGTTGATCGATGGAGCTCCCCAGCCCCCCAACTTTAAGTGCCTGTCTGGCTATGTGGTCCAGGTATTATATACCTCCAGTACTGTCTTTTTGTAGCCACCGCATACTTGTAGTGTAGTGACATACTCAAGAACAGTAAATCATTACTTAATGCAGTGCATGCAGTCCCTCTGCACTACCATGTCTGCACTAAAGGTTTCTGAGTAGTGATGGTGATGTGTTTGTGTTTGATTCCGAAGGATGATGTGGTGATGGGAACGCTCACTGTGAGAGAGAATCTGCGTTTCTCCGCAGCATTACGTTTGCCTAGGTCAGTGAGCCAGAGGGAGAAGGAGGTGCGCGTCAACCACCTCATTGAAGAGCTGGGGCTTGGCAAGGTGGCTGACTCAAAGGTGAATACCCCCCACCTCCCCCAATGACCCATGGAGATAGACAGATATCTGCCAGGCTTGTTAATACCCTTGGGATATTGGTGTAATGAATTGGTAGAAGTATCTGAAATGTGTCAGATTTTTCCACAAATTCTCTTGCAGAGAAATACATATGCAATTGTTATGTGCATCTGTTCAAATGCTTGGACGTTAGCCATGCCTATGTTAGGCTGGTAAACACATGGACAATTGCACTTGTATAATGCAGTTGTGGATAGCTGAACACACACAAGAGACTGCACAGCTACTCACTGCCCTCCCAGCACATTCACGGGCAGATACACATTAACAGAGCACATTTCTCTGTTTCTGACTTAGTCACACACACACATAAACACACACACACACACACACACACACACACACACACACACACACACACACACACTTTAATCTCTTGTTCTTTCTCTCTTCCCCTTGGTTTCTCTCCTCTCTCATTCTCATACACTACATTGTGTAAATATACTTTTCCCTTCCCTCTTACACACACACACACGCACATGTACACAGGATTATTTTAGAATACCTTATTTCCTATGAATCCAACTTAAGGAAGGTTTTCTTTTGTGATTCCACACTTTTAAGCGCTTTCATGACGCTGATGACACTACGACTTTGATGGCTACACTAATTTTAATATACACCTGTCCTTATAGTGCAAAAGAAAACGTGAAAACAGCTAGTAGTATTATTTATATAAACCAACACAAAAAGTAGCGTGTTAAAAAGGAAAACCTTGAGGAAATAGTGGTAGCATGAGCATTATGTCAACTCAGCTATGTCTGTGGCTTCTGGAGGAAAGGTAGTCTGCCATGTTGGCATGGGCACTCGCTAGGCCTAGGGTTCACAAAGCAAGCATCAGGCTGCAGCACAGTATCAACATGACCTTTGGACCAGAACAGAGGCTTGGAGGCCACCCACCGTAATATAATTTCCCTCTAGCAATGAACACTACCCTGTGTAAGGGTCATCAGGCAGGTTGTAAAAACTAAAGAGATAAGGTGATGCTAGTTCCTAAGTTAAGAAATAATTCTAGGAGTGAGTTCCAGGTGAGAACCACTGGATCCATTACAAGAAAATTGACATGGCATCACATCATTCACATTCTTTGTAGAAAAAACTAAACTAAGGATTTAAAGAAGGTATTAATGAATAAAGGCTGCAACTAATCCTAAAATGGCTTGAGCTGGCATGCAGGTGTAGGAGCTGAGCAACTTAAGTGCTGTCCATAAAGTCACAGTCTATGGAAAAGAGCAAGTATAAGCAATCCTTGTTAAAGATCCAATGCTTGAGCTTGCTGAAGATAAGATAAAAGGGTTTATGGTCATATGAGATCAAAGTAGAGACTTTTTCTTTAAGCATCAATGCATATCACGTGGCATAGACATGCCATTGGCACCGTCTAAAGACACATAATTTCAATCATTATATGTGGCATAGGTGATATTATTCGAGAATGGAAACAGATTTGCAGAATTTTAACTGTATCTCTCTTTGTGAACAAAGTTTTTGTTCCCCCTGTAATACTGACTACATCTAAGGTTTTCTGTCTTGAGTCGGACGTTTGATTTTGTAGCTGTTACATCAGTAATCACAAGAGACTTTTGATGTGTGATTGTGAGGTGTTTTCATGTGACTGTTATTCCTGTGTGCTAAAATGTGTTGCTTTCTTGCGTGTGTGTAGAGGTGTTCTCTGTGTGTTTATTTGTTCTGTGGTCTTGTATGATGCGCAGGTGGGCACCCAGCTCATCCGAGGCATCTCTGGGGGAGAGCGCAAGAGGACCAACATCGGCATGGAGCTCATCATCGACCCGTCTGTTCTGTTCCTGGACGAGCCTACAACGGGTCTGGATGCCAACACTGCCAACTCTGTCCTGTTGCTGCTGAAAAAGTACAGACACGCATGCATGTTATGCAGACACACACACACACACATGCGTGCAGATATATATATATATATATACAGTATGTCACTAAAGTGAGTACACCCCTAACATTTTTGTACTTTTTTTATTATATCTTTCCATGGGAGAAGTCTAAAGATATAATACTTTTCTACAACGTAAAGTAGGCAATGTACAGCTTATATAACAGTGCAAATTTGCTGTTCCCTCAAAATAACTCAACACACAACCATTAATGTCTAAACCACTGGCAACAAAAGTGAGTACACCCCTACGTGAAAATGTCAAAATTGTGCCAAATAAGCCATTTTTTCTCCCTGGTGTCATGTGATCCATTAGTGTTACAAGGTCTCAGGTGTAAATGCGTAGAAGTTGTGTTAAATTTGGTGTTATCACTCTCACACACTCTCATACTGGTCATTGGAAGTTCAACATAGCACCTCATGGAAAAGAACTCTCTGAGGATTTAAAAAAGAAAATTGTTGCTTTACATGAAGATGGCTTGGTTATAAGAAGATTGCCAACACCCTGAAACTTAGCTGCAGCACATTGGCCAAGACCATACAGTGCTTCAAGAGGACAGGCTCTACTAAGAACAAGCCTCGCCATGGGCGACCAAAGAAGTTGAGTGCATGTGCTCAGCATTATATCCGGAGTCTGTGTCTTCAAAATAAGTGTAGGAGTGCTGCCAGCATTGCTGCAGAGGTTGAAGGGGTAGGGGGACCGCCTGTCAAACAGTGCACAGACCATACGCTGCACTCTGCATCAAACAGGCCTGCATGGCTGTTGTCCCAGAAGGAAGCCTCTTCTGAAGGTGATGCACAAGACAGCCCGCAAACAGTTTGCTGAAGACAAACAGACTAAGGACATGGATTACTGGAACCATGTCCTGTGGTCTGATGAGACCAAAATAAACTTATTTGGTTCAGATGGTGTCAGGTGCGTGTGGCGGCAACCAGGTGAGGATTACAAAGACAACTGTGTCCTGCTAACAGTCAAGCATGGTGGAGGAAGTGTCATGGTTTGGGGCTGTATGAGTGCTGCCGGCACTGGGGACCTACACTTCATTAAGGGAACCATGAATGCCAATATGTATTGTGACATACTGAAGCAGAGCATGATGCCCCCCCTTTGAAACTGGGCCACAGGGCGGTATTTCAATATGGTAACGACCCCAAGCACACCTCCAAGATGACCACACCTTGGGTGAGGGTGAAGGTGATGGACTGGCCTAGCATTTCCCCAAACCTGAACCCAATTTAGCATCTGTGGGGCATCCTCAAATGGAAGGTGACGGAGCTCAAGGTCTCAAGCTCAAGGTCAGCTCCGTGATGTCGTCATGTAGTAGTGGAAGAGGATTCCAGTGACAACTTGTGACGCTATAGTAAACTCCATGCCCAAGAGAGTTAAGGCAGTGCTGGAAAATAATGGTGGCTGCACAAAATATTGGCACTTTGGGCACAATTTGGACATTTTCACTTAGGGTTGTACTCACTTTTGTTGCTACTGGTTTAGATATTAATGGTTGTGTGTTGAGTTATTTTGAAGGAACAGCAAATTTGCACTGTTATATAAGCTGTACATTGCCTACTTTACGTTGTAGAAAAGTATTATATCTTTAGACTTCTCCCATGGAAAGATATAATAAAAAAAGTACAAAAATGTTAGGGGTGTACTCACTTTTGTGACATACTGTATATATATATACTGTGTAAGTGTAACTGTGTGAGAGAGAGAGAGAGAGAGAGAGAGAGAGAAAGAGAGAGAGAGATATGCAGAAATGCAGACCTGTGTTCGTATCAGAACAAAGAGAAACACTCCTTATGATGCCATATGGTGATATTAGTTGTGGCATGGGATAAATAGCTGTCTACATTATCCTTGGTTAATAATTTATCATTAATCATTCTTGGTTTCAGACATGGATGTTAGATCTAACTCTTATGTGTTCCTTTAGGATGGCTAACCATGGACGCACAATCATAATGTCCATCCACCAGCCTCGTTACTCCATCTACCGCCTTTTTGACTCCCTCACGCTGCTAGTCAGTGGCAAGCAGGTGTACCATGGACCTGCCCAGGATGCACTGGAGTACTTCTCCAATATAGGTTTGAGCTATGTTTACTGTTGTCCTGCAAGATTGATAAGTCTGCTCAGTTCAAGATTATGTCTTTTTCAAGATGTACAAGGAAATCATGACTGCTTTTTGTGTTTATGGTGTCCTCTTCAGTATGCAAATAAAACCTGCTCTTTAACTTTGACTTTGAAAACTTTAATGTCTTCGAGAGGCATTTCGCATTACAGTGCATCACTGATTGGTATCTCTTCTGAGTACTCGCAGGTCACCGCTTGCTTGCTCTCACGTATATACTCCTGATATTGTTTTGCAGGTTACACATGTGAAGCCCATAACAACCCAGCAGACTTTTTTCTGGATGTCATCAATGGAGATACAGCAACTGCCCTTAACAAGATGGATACTAATGAAGGTACAGATATATTGCGCAGCGTACATGTGTTATGTCAAAGTTTCTATGATGCTTTGGGTGTTTAGAAAAGCACTATGTGAATGTGTTTTGTTGTTGTTGTTGTTGTTGTTGTTGCAATAGGCACAGCAGTATGTTACCACATTATCAAATTGTTCCCCCAGTGTTTTTGTGCCAGTTGTGAAAAGCTCACAAGTAAAACTGAGCTCGGAACATGCACATGTGGTCTGATAGTCAGAGTTTTTATCTTAGCAATGAGTCCATGGCAATTTTTTGCTCAGAATATCTAGACAACATCAGAACTTTACTTTAAATTCATTCATATTTGGTTTCATGAAGTGAATAGCAAGGGTGTGTTACAGTGACACTGACTGGGTTTTCTTTGAATAACTTCAACAAAAGTAATGCATACCAGACCTACAGTAAACCTCATTTTGCTTGAAAGCTGTTTGTATTGAGGACAGCTCTGTATTACCTAAGCCATCTTTGTTTGTCCTAACTTGTAGAGGTTACCTTTGAGGAGAGAAGCGGCAGCCGGCAGAGTATTGAGGACCATTTGGTCCAAGAGTATTGTAACAGCAGTTATGCCCGTGAGACCAAGGCTGAAGTGGACCGCATCATCCAGGGCAAAGAGATACACACTGTGCACAAGGCCCGCACTGTCACCTACAACAGCTCATTCCCCCACCAGATGAAGTGGGTGCTCAAAAGAACCTTTCGGAACCTAATGTTGAACCCACAGACCTCTGTGGCCCAGGTAATCAATGTTGTTAAATATCTGGAGAATGTGCAAAACACTACAACATTAAACATTGAAACTGGCAAACCAAACACATCTAGAAAACTTTTAACTATAAGGGGAGGACATGTGAGGACATGTGAATCTGCCATAGATGTTGTGTTGCTCAGGAGCAACATTCTGGTGGAAGTACTAGATCTGGCCCAACAATAACTGCCATGCTGTTTATGGACTACAGTGCTGTTTGGCACCGAACACAGAGATGTGTTTTACCACCATACAGCCGTCCCCTCGCCTTCACCTTCCTGAAAAGCAGAAAGCGATCAGGAAAGCAAAGGAAACACTTTTGTTAGATCCTGACTTTGATGGCCTTATGACAAGACTTACCCGGCTGGAGTGAGTGACTTAGGAGTAAGGCTGGTACTAATCGCCCTACCCCTCCTCGTCCTGGCTGTCTCTGAAAGGGGACTTTATGCCCTCATTAGTCACCCCACTATGGCAGTGAAATGCCAGCCACTGGAGCCCTCGCTTAAACCATTATTAACAGCTAATGGGTCCGCAGATGAACCAGGCTAATCCGGGCCTCATAATCAGATTTGTGTGGCTGCTGTGACCCCTGGGTTGCCCTCCTTGGCTGGGATCTGAAGTGATATCATATCTGGCAGGTGGAGACAAGGGAGGCATTGGGAGAGAGGGGATGGGATGGGTTTGGTGGAAGGAAGCAGTGCAATGTCACATGACAGAGGCCTCACCTCTTTTGGGGGGATAACCTGGGTAGAGGAGGAGAGCAGGCATGCTGTTTGTTTGCAGATCAGTAAGAAGGGAGGTCTAAACCTTTTATCTCCTCTCAGTCAGCTACAGATTTATTTTATACCTCATTACATTATACCCTCATTACACGCCCTCCTGCTGTAGACCGGAGCACCAGCTTAAGCCTTTGTTTGGGCATTTTTTGAATTTCACACCTAGCACTTTTTTTGCTTTACCTCCTTATTTCAAAGACTTCATTCCAGAGTGTGGTGATGGTTTGGTGGCTTTCTGGAGCATCTCTTTGGAGAAACCCTTTTCATACTATCACACCTTAGCCACGCCCCATCAAACATTCCCTTGTTGACACATATTGTACATGTGTGAACAAGGCCAAAGATACATCAACATTCCTGAAAGACTAATCCTCCACGCCAGCCTCTCATGGAGAGTGTTCCTTTTTTCACACATCAACTGACTTCATGTAAGTCATATGTAACTCCACCTCCATGCTAATCACATGTTACCTTACATGCAGTTTATGCTCAATTGTGTGGAAGGTCTGAATCCTTTTGTTTTTACTTCAGGGGATGTTGTGGGGTAACATGTTGGCTGTACTATTATTGCTAAAGGGAGATTTTTGCTGGCAGAGCATGTCAATGGAAAGGTCGTGAGGCACTTTGTCACTGCCTAGTCATTTTGCTAGTTTAGTGCATGTTTCCTGCCACTCATCAACGGTCTTCTTTAAGTAGCTTGGGTGCTCGGTGATGAAGTAGTAGCACCCTTTGCCATGCACACTCAGTTCTTATGTCCACTGTCAACAGTACTGCAGGGCTAAGTTCAAAGCTATAGCCCCGTTCAGCCTTTGTTTACATCCTACTGAAAACCTAATGTGTTCAATATAAAACCAGAGAATAATGGGCAATGAGTAAATGGAGTAAATGTTGCTGTGTGAGAGCTACAAACGGTATCATCTTAAACATTATTTTGTGTTGTGCTTCATTGATCCATAGCTTGGTGTCACCATCTTCCTGGCTCTGATTGTAGGGGCTATTTTCTTTGGTGTGAAAGATGACCCAAGTGGTATCCAGAACAGGCAAGTTTAAAACATGCATAACATCATATGTGTGTATAAATCACATATGTCAGATATTTACAGCACACTGTTTACATAGCACAAAATAAATGTCTTCAGTGTCTGAGAATTAACTGAATTTTTAACATTTCATTCAGTTTCTTATAACATTTTTGGTTCATTTGCATGTATAGATTAAGGCCAGCCAAAGCTATTAAATTATTGCACAAAGTAAACATCCGCACTTTTTCAAATTCATTAAGTGTGGTTGTTTTTAATCAAGTTTTAATCTAAGTTCAATACACAGATACAATAGCAAGGAGTAAACCATTGGCAGAATGGCTACCCAGCCATTTGATCTAATTAGAATCAATTGCAGTGTTAAAGAATAGGTTCTTAGATAAATGCTGTAACCTGAAGTGTTATAAGCTGAATAACATACCATTGGGACCCTCCTTAAAGGCCAGGTGTAAGCCTCTTACCCTAATCACACACATTGTTTAATTGGGCCAATTACCGGCACCATTACATGTGCTTTGAGGTGCAATGGAGCACATATATGTGCAAGCCTTCACACACATACACACAGACAGGCATGCATGCATGCATGCATACACACACACAAACACACAAACACACACACACACACACACACACACACACACACACACACACACACACACACACACACACACAGTTTGATACACACATAATATGCACATTGTATGAAATTTAGATTTCCATGTAAATTTGTAATATGCACAAAACATAATTGAATTAAGCAGCTACTTTCACATCTTTAATGGATCATAACATTGTGGGTCTCATGCCTAAGCTGGCTAAATGGTGGGATTTAAACTTAAAGGCTGATTCCCAGTGTCACTTGCCATTATGTCTGGCTAAGAAAATCCATGCATTGTAACTTAGTTCAGAGTGTTATTTAACAGATATCTAGGGATGCAAGAACCAGACTGATCCCCAATTTTGTAAATAGGTTAATACCATTTTTAATGTTTGTGATGTTCATGTAGTCGACTACCAAACAACCAGCCAGTAAAGTTCAGACTATTATTGGTTGAAGTTGAGAGAAGGCTGGAACACTAGATGGCCATCTAAGGAGCAAAGGGTGTGAGTGGGGGGGATAAAGCTGTAGTATGGAGATGAAAATTATATTTTAAATAACAATTGTTATATTGAAATTATATTTAAACTTTGAACTGCAAATATATAGTATGTACTGGCCTATAAATCTATTTATAATGTATAATTTTAAATATAAAATATATACTGGACAAAATTTGTTATCTATGTATACAACCAAGTGTGCTATCCCCTAAACATGACTTTAAAAAAAATAACACAGCAATTACAATTGTACAAATTGTATGTGCACATGAAATCCTGACCCTTACCAATTTTGGGTACATACAGTATATAATGACTAATGGTACAATGAACTGTTCCAAAACATCAAAAAGAATAAGAAAATGCAGTGAATAAAGGAATGTGATTTTACAAAGTGTGTTGATTTTCACCTGCAGATTTGGTGCATTGTTCTTCATCGTAACCAACCAGTGTTTCAGTGCTCTATCAGCTGCTGAGCTCTTCATCACAGAGAAAAAGCTCTTCATGTATGTACTGCAGTGTGCATGCACACACCTTTATGTTTGTCTGATTTCATGCACAGGTGGGCAGAGGTGAAATAAATTCCCACCTTTGATTTGGTAGTAGTAGTGTTGATGAGCAGGCTGTTTGCAGACTGAAATTGCATGTCTTTCATGTCTGTTATCTCTCTACAGTCATGAGTATACGAGTGGCTACTACAGGATCTCTGTTTACTTCCTGTGTAAGATTTTGTCTGATGTCATCACTCTGCGCACAATCCCAGCCGTTGTATTCACGTGTGTGGTATACTTTATGATAGGTATGTCTGCTTTTATTACTGGTCCACAGCAGTACTAACATATAAGTAACATGTAAGCAGTAACCACTTGGCAGTACTTTTATTCAGTTGCTGTAGGTGTTACTCTTAGTTGATTATAGATTCATAAAAGGAGATTAGAAATGCAAGCTTCTGGCATTACAGTACTTTGTGCTAAGTTGTGCCTGACATTAGACCTGACATGTTGGTGGTGTTTGATAGGGTTGAAGCCCACTGTTGGGGCCTTCTTTGTCTTCATGCTCACGGTGACCCTGGTGGCTTACACCGCCTCAGCCATGACCATGGCCATCTCAGCTGACCAGACGGTGGTGGCAGTTGCCAATATCTTCATGACCATCAGCTTTGTCTTCATGATGGTGAGTGCTTCTTCTCAAACGACACAATGATACTACTGCAACATAGATTTTTTGAGAGAGGGAGAGAGAGAGAAAGAGAGATCACCCCATCTTTTGCATTTAAGCAGTGCACAGTATGTCTGGTTTGTTTCGTAAAAGGTAAATAAGAACATTTCCACAAGGTGTTCTGTTGACGTCAATATTCCTGAATATTCTCGGTGTTTGGTTGGATATTTTCTTGGAGTCCTTAAAGCATTTAACTGTATTGTAGGTCATTAGCATTTTTCTGTTTTTGTTTTTTTTTGCCCGTTTTATTGACATATTTTGTCTTATAGATTTTCTCTGGCCTCCTGGTGAGATTGACAAGCATCATGGACTGGCTGTCCTGGCTGAAGTACTTCAGTATTCCTCGCTATGGCCTAACCGTAAGCACAATCATTGCTTCCTCTGTCAATTTTTTTCCCACAAAAACAGCATAAGGGACAAAAACATTACAATATTCAAAAAAGATAAAGCCACAGATATTTTTCTTGGAACACTTACCTGCTAAAAATGGTTAATGTATGGATTTTCAGAAGACTGTTGAGCATGGGCATGTGAGTCCAGCCAAATAAAGATTTTTTTGGTCAAATTTAGTGAACAAAGTGGTCATATTCAATATTTAATTCACAACAGCATTTATTGCACTTTACATTCAAAAATAAAAGGCATGGTTTTGATGAAAGTTAAGTAAAATGCAATGCAATGTTTTTGCCTTGTCCATTTGAGCAGGCTTTCCAGATAAATGAGTTTGTAGGCCTGAAGTTCTGCGAGGGCCTTCCTCTACCCCCCCTCCCTCCCTTGATGAACGGCACTATTGGCGGTCTAATGTAAGCACACATGGGTGTTATATGCATGCAAATATGTGTTCAGGCACACTTAAGCACATGTGCATGCACCCACACACATGCATACAAGCACATGAACATTAAGGACTTTAGTGAGCATAGATGTGGCATGCATTCATTTTTAAAGATTATTTTCTCTCTTTTAAAAAATTAGATACCACATTCTACACAAGTCCACAAGTGAAAGCTTATGTTTACCATAGATCTCTGACTGTGGCCAGCGCACCAACTTGCTTTAAGAACTTTCTGGCGCCATCTCTTGGTAGAGCCATAAAAATACATATAATTTCCATCTCTGAATCACAACTGAATTACTCTTATAACAAGCACCAGCAATTTTGTGGACAAAAACAGCTCTTATTAAAGTGTAACTGCAGTACAGTCTTGCTTAACTGCAATGTTGCTTACCAAAAGTGCAAGTTCCCACTCATATTTGTATAACTGTGTTACACTGTGTGTATGTAAGCAGATGGTTACATGTCAAGGGTTTTATCACATAATATGATATTCTAGATTATATTGATATTCTTGACACTGATATTGATATTTTTGATAATAACATTTGTAACGACTTAATGACATTGATAGTGCAATGCAGTGTCCATAAAGAGGTATTAAATGCTTTCCGATCTTATTTGCAGTTGCACAGGTGAGCAGCACCTGGAATCCCAGGGCATTGATTACTCCACATGGGGACTTTGGCAGAATCACGTGGCACTGGCGTCCATGACGGTCATCTTCCTTTCCATCGCCTATATGAAGTTGCGCTTCATGAAAAAGTTCACATGATCACACTGGAGAGGAGTCCTCAGCTTGCCTACTACGGGGAGCAGTTGAATCACACTGGATCAGGCAGAGGAAACAAAATGGCCTGAGTGTTTTAGTTGGAAAGCAAAGGGGTGGGAGTTTACACACCATTTGTTGTACAACCTGTGTTCAGAAACCACTTAATAATTCTAAATGATTTATATTTTCACTTTGATATTTCATCTTGATATATTGCTTTTTTTAGTGTATGTTCTATTTATCATCTACAAATCTTGTTGACTTTGTACTAGTTCTAACCCAAGTGTTTCAAAAGCTGATTGAAATCATATGTGTATATGTAGCATTTTTAAAAGCCATTTATATCAAAGATCATTTTCTGCCGCATTTTTACATTTGTTGTTGGAAAAATTGTTATGTGTTTTATTATAATTGTTCTCTTGTTTAAAAAGTGCATTTTGTATTCAGGATTTTCTAGAGGTTTTATTTAAGTTCTACCTTATGCAAACCCTACCATCTGTTCAAACTACAATTATGCTGTTCCAAAAGACCATTGCTTCCTTTCCATAGGTTTTGAAAAGACTAAACCTGCTGAATAGGTCACGACTCCATAGATATAGAATGCCCATATCTATGATTGGGCCTATTAAGTACATCTGTTTGTTTTTACCACATCTCTCTTCAGTGTTCCTAATAGTCAACAGGACTCTGAGAAGTTCACACAGATCACATTATGGGACCCGGTGCTGACAGAGGTCAGCATGTTCTTGACCGCTGACCCAAAGGTCTTGCACCAGCCTGCCCTGCAACCTAATCCCTTTAAATCAGCTTTAATCCACATCAACAAACATCAGTCGGTGGATTATCATAACACGATCTCATGATCTGCACATACATTTCACACCATTGCTGTTGAAGTCAAATCCTGAGATTTTAACTGCAATCCCTTCCCCCATACGGCTGGTGCTGCTGGAGGGCACCAAATTATTACCAATACCAACACAGGTTGGTCTTTTTTTCTGAGAATTTATTGCATTATACCAACATATTCTCAACTTAATAACAAGGCAGGTATACAGTAAACCATACTCAAGCTGACATTATTTCTGAAAAGTACATAATAGTACCGTCATTTACACATGGGATTACCATGAATCTAAAATGCACTCCAAATCGAAGTTTGTTTCAAGTTACAATGTGTACCATACATGTTTCAATACAAAAAAGTTAACGAAGACCAAGCTGTGTATAAAGGAAAGAAAAAACACCTGACCAAATGTGCCACACTTATGTATACCTTAAATATAAAAGTGAATTGTGAATCCAATACTGATAGTACCTGCATATCTGTTCATAATATAACAATTAAAAAAAGACAAAGCTTGTGCCTGGCACAACAGGAGTGCAGATATAAAAATACTGAAGGCGGGTTCTGTTTCCCTTTAATTCATCATAAGACAAACCTTGGCAATAACTCAAAGTAAAACCTGTATATTAAGGTCAACAGGCTTGTGTTTACATATGGATGTGTAATTGTGCTACATTTACATTTTAAATACATGCAATTCTAAATGGCAATTGTGAAACGGTGATTATTAGCTGACTGATGCTTTGTAGAGTTAGTAATAGTGTAGTGCCTTTAATAAGCCTCTCCCTCACCAGGGTTTCCACCATGCTTGGTTGTGCAAATTACTTCATCATAATGTGCGATAACCCTATCTGTCATCATGTAATGCTGCATTATTCCTTAGTATATTCTATCCAACACATTTAGTGCTGGTAATTCTTTTATCCCGTCATGTTATGCACTGCATAGAAGTGGACACATGCATGATTACTTCATAATATTAGGCATAGAAAGGAAAAAATAGCTTAAATTGCACTTATTCTTTGTCCTACAGAGGAGCATGCAATGCAAGCTTAGCTTAAGATCTCTACGAGTAGACATATGTGCGTAACACACATTTTTATCTTGGTACATCACCTTCAACTTTATCAAATCAAGTGATGGTGAAGTGTGTGTGTGTGTGTGTGTGTGTGTGTGTGTGAGAGAGAGAGAGAGAGAGACAGAGAGAGAGAGAGAGAAATACAGTGATACAGGAATGTGTTTTCCAGATCCACTTATTTGAACAGTGAGTGGTGTTCCAGGGTTGGAAACAGGTTGCCATGGCATCTTCACATGCAAGCTTTGATAATAGAAACAACATCTGTCTGAATTCATTGTGTTGGTCATAATTATTCTAATTATTGTGAATTCTGAGTTATTTATTTGATTTGATCCCTGATCTAGCATCACTTCATTTAAACACCTTAAGATTTAAAGACGCACAAAACATCCTTCATTACAGCAAGATGAGGGACAGGAGTATCACACATTTCCCCCCGTGTCGGTTCCTTCGGTGGACAGTGATGAGGAGGGGCGCGCACTGCGTGGGCGAGGCTGTGATCCTGGACCAGCGGGAGTGCCCTGCTGATGACTGACCTGGGAGATGGTGTCGTCTGACTCCCAGCGCTCCAGTTCCTCCCTCACCAGCCTTTCCATCTGCTCTCTGTGCTGCTCAGGGTCCCTGCCTGTGCGCTCATCCTGACAGGCAGAGAGAAAGAGAAAGACTTTATTTATTTATCGTGTTACTTAAACATTCCTTTTCGTTCATTTTACCTCTTACTTTACACAGAGGTTAAGAAAAAGCAGAATACTCCCAATTAAGACACGGACAAAGAATTATTATTTAAGAAGTAAGGAGTAAGGTGGAAGATGCGTGAGGGACACTGAGTGTGTGAAGCACATGGGTGCGCTCCTTGAAGGGGAAGGCAGTGTGATGGAGTGACCATTACTAGGGTTGTAGGTGTGCTCTGAGTGTCATACCAATGAGCCTGGCTCTTTGGCGTTGCGGTCAAAAGCACACGTTTGATGCCCCAGAGACCCAGGTTCAAAGCTGGATGGGGTGGCTTCTCCTGCCGTGCACAGATGGAGCACAGCCCAGAGCCACTCCACTCTAAATGGTTACCATAGCTAGGCTGTTGGGCCTCTCCTCACCTCTGTCATGCCATCCAGCAGTCTGCCCAGGACGTCCTTCCTCTTCAGCTTTGCACGCTCCATAGTCTCAAGCTTCACGATGACAGCGTCAATCTTTGACACAATGCTGCCAATAGAATGCTCCATGCGGTCCACCCTCCGAACCAGACTGAGAAGATGGAGGGTTTCAGATTATGTTCAGTTTTTTATACATTTTTTGATATTTCTTTAAATAAAATTATATAGCACTTCTGCAGGACAAAACTGGGAATGTACATTGAAATAGAGATAAATGAGATGATTACTAGGCCAATACCATACATATCTTTAGTAAACTGGTAAAGGTTTTTAAAGAGAGTTATGTGTGCTTGTGGTAGTGTTTTGAAGTTTTGCAATGTAAAAAGCTATTGGCTCTTTGACACCTACACTTGGAACTCCTCATAAGACACGCCCCCAGAGCTGCTTCCACGGCGACGTGAGCTGTGGCCACTGTCCTCATCATCATCCTCCTCCGAGTCATCCTGGCTCCGGGAAAAGCTCCGTCCACTCATTGGCCTGGGCAGCGTACTCCGCTCCAGATCCAAGTCCTCCTGGCATGTGTGCAAGAGACACTGAGTATCCGAGTGTGTGTGTGTGTGTGTTAGGATAAAAGACACAGTGTATCTAACAATGTCCACACATATCGACAAACATTTAAGTATCTGAGTTGTCTGTGGGTGCATGTGAGGGTGTGCTAACATACATTACAAGTGCTTACTGTGTGTGTAAAATGAAGAAATAACATAATTAAGTAATTCATAGAGAGTTAAAATTTTGTTCTTATTCTATACTAGCCATACGCATCTGCATATTTCTATATTTATCTAAACCTTTATGTCTTCTCATACTCAACCATAGAACACTGCTTGTCACACACTCTCTCTTTCTCCAAGTCGTCTCTCATCTGTTGGTGCTCATGCTCAGTCAGCTCCTGGTCTCCATCAAGGTCATACTTAGCAAAGATGGCCTCTATCTCAGCATCTGTGTGTCCCTTCCTGCAAAAACACAGGCATCCTTATACTCAGTGGTGCAAACATTACCAAAATGAACCTAATATGTTTACATTGTGCATAACATCTCCACCA
The DNA here is from genome assembly GCA_030347295.1 of Setipinna tenuifilis. NCBI lineage: Eukaryota > Metazoa > Chordata > Actinopteri > Clupeiformes > Engraulidae > Setipinna > Setipinna tenuifilis. Next base: position 11,270,340 of record CM059265.1, read on the forward strand.
TGATTTCAGCTTAATACAGGCATGGTTGTAGTTACCCTTTGAGGTCTTGACGAAGCTCATCAAAGTTAAGCTTCCCTCCTGCCTGCCGCAGACTGTCTGAAATGTCATCTACAGTGGTCTTCTTCAGTCGTAGCTTCACCATTGCCTTGTTGTACCCCTGACAAAAAGATTGCCTTACCTTTGTTTATACATGTGAATCTACATAAATACACATATAAATACACTTAACTACGTACATACATGCATAAATACATAAACTCAGTTATGGTTTTTTAAATCTTCATTTTACACCTTTGATGTCACAATTTTTTTCCTCCTCTCTCTCTCTCCTTTTCCTCCTTTATAGCCATTGCTGTCATACCTTCTTAATGAGGTCGCCCATCTCCATCTCTGACCTCTGCTGCGACATGTCTGTCTTTACTTCAGAATATGTGTCGTTGATGATGGCCAAAAACATGTTCTGAAATACAGAGAGGAGAAATTATTAAAAAAGGGATTTTCTGTGCATGCAGCAATTCAAATAGTTCAAGAGCTCCAGTGCAGCAGTCTTACCAACAAGATAAAGAACATGAAGAAGACAAATGAGGTGAAGTAAATTGGCCCAAGAATCCCATTGGCCTCTTCAATCTCTGAGAAGTCAAAATCTCCCAGAATGATCCGGAACTGTGTAAATCTGAATGCCAATGGACACTGGGTAAGCTTTTATCAAATGCAAGTCATAGGTTGTAAATCCAATAATTTCAGCACCATAAGAGGATAATTTTTCCCCCAGATTGCATTTACTTTTTTCTGATATTGTCCCTTTATTCAACCTCTGGTGTAATAATGCACACTGGTTACTACCAATACTCACATGCATGCTTGGAAGGTACTGAAGTCACTGACTTGGGTGCCAAACACCAGGTAACCCAACTGGGCATAAGCAAGGAAGATGATGAAAAACATGATGGCAAACCCAACAAGGTCCTTTACACAGCGTGACATGGTAGTGGACAGCTGGCTCATGGTCTTGTTGAAGTTAATGAACTTGAAGAGCTGTAGATAACAGGAGGTTCAGCAACAAAGAATATAAAAGTCTGAAATTTATTATCATACACACAAGAACCAATGGACAAGTGACAATATCGAAATTATCTACGTTTATACATTGAACCCAAATAGTGGCAAGTGGTTTTTGTCATATTGAGCTACATTGGTCTCACACCATATGTAAATACAATGCTTCAAGCACCCACAGCAGTGATATATATGGTTATCAAAACCTTCATCACATAATCCAATTGACATAAACTTTAAGACCCACCTTTACCCAGGCCAGAAAAACAATGACAGCGGCCAGGTTGTTGAACTGCACCTGGAGATTTGCCAGGGACACAAAATTGGGGTAGGTGGTATGGTCGTTTAGGAGGGACTTTAGTTTGCTGTTCACCAGGCCTGTCCTACAGATGTTCATGATGATGGCCGGGACACATAGCTGCAGAAAAAGGGCAGAGGAAAGGGTGAAGAGTCGTGGGATGCAGACAGATGCACATTATTCACACACCTAAGGGGAACATCACTACATAGTCTATGCTTATGATAGGTCAGACATAATAGAGCTAATGGTTCAAATGGCTGGGATTAGGGTTAGGTTTACTGAGTTACTAGAGCCCTGAATGAACTGGCTTGGAGGATCACATATAAAGTGTTCACTAATCACTATGTATCCAAAGTATGTCTTTTGGTAAGGACAATCCTCTAAGTTCACAAAAAAGTAAAAATTATTTGGTCTAATAATATTATTTCTGCCTAGAGGAACCTGATGAGCACTGGTGTGGATAATTCAGAAAAGTGCCCACTATGATGATGAGGACGTCCAGGCAGTTCCACAGGTTTCTGAAGTAGTATAACCGGTGCAGACGAATCTCCAGGGCCTCCTCCACCACGTAGTACAGCACGAAAAAGCAGAAGGCCACCTCACACAGCCCCACAAAGCAGTCCCAGCTGGTGGTGTAGCGAATCAGACGCACCGTCTGGAACAGCCAGGAGGTAAGAGCGCCCCCTGTGGCTGGGAACTCAACCACTAGTCTGAGGATGAAAGTGAAACAGTGTGACAATGAGTGGACCAATGAAATAATTTGCCTAATTTTTTAGTTTTTGAACTGCGATACAGTGTAAGTGTGACAGGGCAAGGGTCATAAAAGACTGCAAGTGCTGCACAAGTGCGAATAACGAATATTCCTTGGAAACAATAAAACATGCGTACTATATTTTATACCTGACAATGCAAAAAAGATTGATGTTTCCATTGTAGACAGAAAAGTCCATAAACACTGCTCTTGTCCCACGGTCCAACCAAAGATTGTCCTTCAGAACCTGCAGCTGATTGGCTGACTCATCTCGGTTTCGGGACAGATCCTGGTAGTACCCACCACCACTATAGGTGGCCACTTCCCCCAGGTGAGAGCCTCCCCCCACTTCACTCTCATCAGAGTACTTCCACCTGGGAATCACAACAGGTACATTTAAGTTTGTTCAATGTTCATTGATTAAAAATGCATACAATTAAATTTCATAATCATGAGACTTCATTACAGCTCACATTTGGATCAATGCACTAATTATGACCACCGTTAGCATTAGCGCTTCCGTGTCATATAGGTTTAGTCTGAGGGTTTTTTTTGTCAGCGATTTTGTGTGAAATCACTCCCAAAACATTGAAAGACCAGGGAACATGAAACTTTTTGGGGATGTAGCCCCATCCGGATGATACAGAAGAAGCTATTTTGGTGCCTGGTTTATTCCAATGCATGCATAGCCAATTCAAATACTAAACTAAAACACTATTAATGAAAAGTAGGCAAAAAATGTGTTAGTGAAGGTAAAACATTGGTTATTTGGCCTAATGGTCATTAGTTGCCCCCCTAGTGACAAAACACTGAATGACATTAGTCCTTAACCTCTTTTACGCTCATTGTAACAATATAATTCTACCAGGAGGTGATGCTAAATCAGCGATCAATGTATTTTTATAGTAGGACTACATTGCTTTTCACCCCACGTTGAATAAAATGATTCTCTGCGTTGCCTAAGTATTTCAAATAAACATACGCAGTGCCCTCCTTGAGCCCAAATGTTGATTTGTCTTCATTGGCAGGAGAGTACACGCTGTAGCAGTCCTGGACCTTGTCCTTTAAGTCTTCAAGGACACTGCAAGATGCATTTTGAACTTTGACCTGGCGAAGACGTGGGACACCCAGCAGCAGGTTCTCATAGTAAATGAGGCTCTGGTTCTCTTGAAGGGTCTTGTTGTTATACCACACCTCCCAGTACATCCCATTTAGAAAGGGCCCTTCTGCAAACTAAAGGAACACAGGCTTTTAGCTGCATATAACTAAACAAATAAATCTCAAAGTTGTTGGTTTGAGTAATGGCTACTCAAAATTAAACAGTCTCTGGCCAGAAATAAAATGCCAAGACACATTTAAATTACAATAAAAAGCTAAACTTTTGCTCTGGGATTTTTAATATTTACTGAATTGAACATTTGCAAAATCTGCATCTTAAAATACAGGACTTTGAGACTGATTTACGGTGTCATATAGAATAAGATCAGCTATTAACATGACATGATCTACTATACAGTGTAAATGTAAACCGTAAGCTACTGTATACTATTCAATGTGAAAGTCAATGTAAAACCATTCTTACCCTCCAGAAGTCATCCATGGAAGAGATAGTTTTAAATGAGGTTGGGTCTCCACTGGCTGGTGTATCCAAGAACAGCTGAGACATGACCTTGGTGTAATAATACATGTTGGTGCTCACCATCCCATATGTCACTACAAAATACAGTTTAAATGTGATTAATGGAAGTAAATTGGAAAGATGCTGTAAGATTCAAAAGAACATTCCAAACCATTTCCATTTTGAATTTTCGGTGCACACAGACACACACATATGTTCCCTTTACAGCGTTTTTAAATCATTTCCTCTGGGTGTGCCGGCCCTTTTGCCAGGAAATAATTTCCTGCGCCTCCCAAAATCCCATCCAATTTAATGTCAGCATTCTGTTGTCATGGTGTTTATTCTGTGTTTTTTAAGAGAGGGGGCGGCAAGTAGAAAGAGCAAGTGAAGCACACCAGGACAATCTGATGGACCTTTGCCATTATACTTTATCACCCTAAAAGTACAGGTGATAGTTTACCTGAAAGGCTATTCATTTTCATACACAAACTACTATGATCTTAAACCACAACTGAACTGCATAGCCTAAATTTTGAACCTACTACTCACAAATGCATAGAGTGATGAGGAAGACGATGTAGGTCATCATCTCGCGAAGAACATTTTTCAGGTATCTTTCTCTGCTACTATCGCAGTCCTCAAGAAGTCGTGTACCCCACAAGACTAAAACGAAAACGTGTTAGATGGAAACTTAGATAGCACATTGACATTTCAGTTTACTTTAAAAATACAACAGGAATATACCATACTTCTTATTTTTTCAAGAATCCTCTTTCCACAGCTACGGTGATCGTGCCTTTCTTGTTGGGGCACATCCACCGTAGGAGTTGGGTAAAGTCCCCTCTGCATCCGCGCACTGGTCCCTCCGGTGAAACTTCCAAGACCGCTACTCCCACTGCTACCCATGGATACGGATCTTCGGCCAGGACTCGCCGGTGGCCAGTCCGATTCCATCATTTCCTCTTCGGGTTCGAACCCTGGGTTGTCACGGCTCCAAGCTTGCCTTGAGCTTGAAGTGGGGGCTGATGGCGTACCAGGGGGTGCCCCAGGGTCCACGTTTTGATGCTGAATTCTCTCCATCTCAATACCCTCGCCTGTATCCAGTCTGTGTGGCAAAGATACAGTCGCAGCATCCGCTGTTGACCGGCCGCTCTGATTTTGTGTCTGATTAGTTTTGATTCGAGGGGAGCTCATAGTTTTTCTAATGCGATATGATCCTGCACGTTGTGTCACCCAAAGTTCGTGTTAAGGCAGTTAACTGTGCTCCTTAGCTCCCAACCGATTCAACGAAACTTCAATCTTATAACAATAATAACAAAATAAAATGCTTTTGGTTTTCTTGAACCCAATGTGCACTCCTATTCGAACCAGTAATAGTTATTCCGTTTCACTGTAATGGTATGCATAATATTGTGTTGGGTGAGCCTAGACAATCTAAATGCAACGTAACCTTGTAGAAGTTCTTGGGGCGTCTTAGCTACCGCGTAACTGGCACGGCACGATGACTTTCCAAAACGCGTAGTCAGGATACTTTTCATCAATAATCCAAAAGTCGACTTTTGCTTACAAAGAAGCAAAATAAATCTTAAATTTCCAGACAGCCATCTTGTTCCCAGTTGTTCCCCAAAATCGGTGAATCTCATTTGTTAGGGAATCAAATTACATTAGAATCAACTGCGTCACAGCCAATGGCACGAATCCCTGGAAAATTCAGTCATCGGGCCTCCTCCTTAACTTTTAAGGATAGCTTAATGCTATTTTGCTTGCGCTTAAGTGCCGAAACTTGAGAAATAATGCAGTAGCCTAACCAGTAAGATACACATTAACTTGTTGCTGCCGATTCTATATCACTTCCATATGCAGTGTATGCCACAAAAAAGGTGTGTGTTAAAAGTAAAACACTAAATTTTGGGTCTATTTATAGGCTAGGCTGTGTCCCAAAAACGTGTTGTGTGATCTCTGCTGCTAAGCAACGCCCCATCTTTTTCAAGGGCCGATGTGCGCTATGACCATTTGCCAGTCATAGACAAGAAAATAGCCAACCACAAATAAAGTCTCAGTAATAGCCAATTTTTCACATAATCTGCATATTGTAAAGTCAATTGAAATGCTCTGGTCCTATTCAAATAATGCCTGCAGGCTCGGGGGTTTAATTAGCCTATGTTTTTGTCTACAAAAGTTGTCAAAGGTAGCCCATGTCCAGGTGTAATTAATAATATTACCTATTGGGGGAAAAGGCTACACTGTTGCATTTATTTATGCTTATACTCAGCTGCAACTTTTCACTGTATGCTAGCCTATATCCTATTTAAAGTTTAGGTCAAGTTTGTAAAGTGCATTTCACACACAAAAGCAGTTTAATGTGCTCAACAAAAATAAAATCACTAGCAGAAAGCATCTGAGAACAGTTTAGATTTAAAACTCCCAACAGTAGGAGCATTTTTGATGTCTTCTGGAAGTTGATTCCAAAGCTAAACTGCATAGCAGTCAAAAGCTGCTTCACCACATTTTGTTCTGACAGGAGGTTTTACCAACAGATGTTTCTGCTGTGATCTTATACTAGTTGCTGCATGTAGCTGAAACATTATCCGATAAGTAGTTGTGTCCCATCCCATTTATTTTTGTAAACACAAGAAGCAATGCCTTGAAGTCCATTCTACAACTTACTGGGGACCGGTGCAGGGACCTTAAATTGGATTAATATGGTCAGTTCTTTTTGTTCTTGTAAGAATCCTTGCTGCTGCATTTTGTATCAGCTGGAGCAGTTTGATGGTCTTTTCAGGAAGGTCAGTAAAAGGTAATTGTAATGAACTCTACTGCAAATAAAAGCATGTACAAGTTTTCTAGATCTTGTTTTGACATAAGCCCTCTAAGTTTGGCAATGGTTTAGGTGATAAAATGCAGATTTAGTGATTTCATGTGACTGTTGAAAGTTACTTCACAGTCAATAAAGACACCAAGGTTTTTAACAGTATCTTTTGCTTTAAGCCCCTTGGTCTCAAGAGCAGTGATGATCCTTGATGAAGTCTTTTTTCCTTTTCCCCAAATATAATTACTTCAGTTTTGTCTGCATTCAGTTGAAGAAAATTGTGTGACATCTAGTTGTTTATTTGGTTAATACACCCATAGAGAGACGCAAGGGGGCATAGTCATCAGGTGACAAAGTAAATTTGGATTTCGTCAGCATATATATGGTAATTGATTGAGTTGTTTTTGATACTTTGTCCAAGCGGGAGCATATAAAGGGTGAATAGTAATGGTCCAAGGGTTGATGCCTGGGGGACACCACAGGTCAAGGACACAGGTGCCGAGGTACAGTCTCTAATGGCAACAAAAACAGCTAAGTCAGTGCTGTGATTGGCAGGGACACCTGACTGAAACTTATCAAAGCAACTATTTGATGAAAAGCAGTTCATTGATTAAAGACTATTTTTTCAATTATTTCCGATAAATAGTAAATTGGATATGGGCTTGTAGTTGTTAAACACTAAAACATCAAGGTTATTCTTTGAGGTAAAGGTTTTACAACTTATTTTTTAATAGGAAGGAGAAATGCCAGTTTAAAGTGATTTATAATCTGAAGTATATTGTCTGATATTAGATGAAGAACAGATTTGACAAATATTGTCAGCAAAATCTCCAGTTCAGATGTGGATGAACTGAGATTTTGTACCGTTTCTTCGAGAGTTTTATAATCAATTAAGCTAAACGAGATCACCTCTCACTGCAACCAATGTTTGCGTTTTTTTTTTATTGAGAAGCTATATTCAGTTGTATTTTATCAAAATTTGCTTTGAAAAAAGATGCAAAGTCATTGAATTTATTAAGTGAGAGAGGAGGCAATTGTAATGAGGGAACAGTACAAAATAGCACATGGGCCTTGTTGACAATCTTATTAATGGTGTTAGTAAAGAAAGACCGCATTGCTTTAGAAATTTCTGAATTGTATTTGCAGAGCATCTCTTTATGGATTTGATAATGAGTCTGAAGTTTAGATCTATGCCATTTTCAGTCTTTCTATACTCTCTCTTTAGCAGTTAAACCAATAAAATCAGTTTCCAGGGTGCTTTTTGCTTGTCAGTGACTCTGAATTTTAAAGGAGCAATACCATAAGTTCAATAGGCTATTTCAGGGGTTGTTTTAATAACAAAACAACAGAAGCTCTTAAATGATTTCACCATACTTACTGCTTAAAACATGGCAGTAAATCACTGTGTGACCTATTAAAAAGTTGGTGACAGTGCTTTGTGTAAAGCCAAGAAATATTTGCTGAAACAAGTCTGAACTGTTAGTGAGAAAAGGGTATGCTCGCCTGAGGATGCTGACATACCTAGCCCTGCATTTTTCTGCACTGCACCACAATACCAGAGGCTATTGACATGGAGAAATTAAATGCTTTATCAGGACAACAAATCTCAAGCATCTGTTTAGACTCGACAAAAACCCTGTTGGATTGCAATGAATAAACATAATTTTAATAACACAAATTACATTCGTGCAGATAAACACAGCTTATTAAAGAGCCATAGGTCATTTACAGGTATTGTGCAGTTTCATAATAGGGAACATAATAAAACCACACACACTACCCTACACCTGCAGGCTGTTTTTATGCTGATATTGCCCAAGTTAAATTCTCCTGAAACTCAGTGAGTTTTCATTTTAGACTTTAACCATGCCTTTCAACAGTGCTTTTACAGTGGTGGCTGTTATTTTCATCTGTGCTCTATCAGATTGTTTCGAAGGTATACCTGTTTTTATTGAAAATAAATCAAGTTTTTTTAGATGCACCTGTGTAAGAAAAATATATATAAATGTGTAGACATGGGTATTTCTGTGATATTTTGTGTTACATTTTAATTAATGTTAGATAAATATGTTTTAAGGCCTGCATGGTTTGACATATATTTGTGTCCTTGAAGTACATCTTAATTTGTTACGTTTTTCTGAATCTATAATGCATGTTGTCTGTTTTATTTGGAATTAAGTTTTAATGTGTGGCCAAACATTTTGGACCTATACAATGCCCTAATAATAATTATGAGGGGTCGTTGATAGTGCTAAGCTGTGGAATCATTCTCACTTACTCCCTTACAGTGCCCCTGGTGTGTAATAAGTTATGTCGTGTATTTTTTTTAAAAAGTGAAATATATTCCCACATTTCTTGAAGGCTCTACAATGAACCCTGAAGAGAGTGAAGAAAGAGGTGATGGATGTAAGATTTATGATTTAACCACCAAAGAACCCACCCGTCCTTTTGTGTACAATGGTGAGACGCTGCTCATCTATATGCCAAGAGGAGGCAAGGAGTCACCTGGCAGTAGGGGACTCACAGAGACTCAAAAAAGCTACCTGAATGCTTTGGGAAATGCTCTTAGGAGGGGAGATATAAAATCAACTGTGGTCCATGGGAGGTACTTACAAAACTTCAAGCCTGTGAGGAACCCAAATCAAGACAACACAAAGCAAACACCAGTGGAATATATATTTGCTACACCTGCTTCTGTCATCCGTGGGCCCAGACCAGGTTCAGTTAATTTAGCCAGCTGGCTTCAGTCATTACAAAATGGACATGGCAGGAATGGGCAGGCTGGAAATCAAGGACAATCTAAAATTGATTTGGAATAAATTAAAGCATTTTCTATACCATTTCTTTAGGGATACAGTCAAGATAACTTGTCCAGAGTGAGTGTCCCAAGGCTCTCACAAGCAAATCGATAAGTGACAATAATAGTTTAGGAACCATGAGCGACATTACCAATTTCATTGTTTGGCCAATAAAAATCATAGAATTTAATCGTGAAACTTCATTTGGGCATAGGTCATATTCAGTAATACATGGCTATAGAGAAAACGTAGACTTGGACATTGCTAAATTAAAAGTAACTCAGGCCCCACAGGGGGCATTCCAGAAAGCAGGTTTTGTCACTTACCTGGGTATGTTAACTCAAAGCAAGTGTAAATCTCCTAAAAGGAGAGCCCTGTGGCTTTATTATGCTCAGAGAACGAACACATAAGACTTTCCTATTAGGAAGTTTACAACTGCAATCTGAGTTAACTTATTTGGGTTAATCACTAAACCACGCCTTGGAGTCCTGGTCAGGTCATGTATTTAATACTGACCTTTTAGAAATGATCCCTCCTTCATAGTAGTCAAGATACATCTATGTAGTGGTTTTTTAATACCTCAGAGAATTTCCTTTTGCTGGTATCTCTCCTTCACTTGCAGTTCTATTGAGTGTGCTAGTTTAAAAAAAATCAGAAACTAGAGGTTTTTTTTACATGTTTACTATTTGAGCATTTTCTGGAAGCATTTTTTGTCTGGAAGTCAATGCAAGAAGTTAAATCACATGTTGTACTTTTAATGCTTACATTGCCTTGCTCATATAAACTGTTTAAGCACCACTAACATAAATAAATGCTAAAATGTAATGCATTAACCCATGTCTCCGATGTATGGATATTGTAATGCTTTGAAACATGGAAAACACATTGACACAAAAAAAAAAACAAAAACAAAAGTTGACCTTCTGACCATGAACTGCCATGTACTTCAACATTAATGCACAGATACAGTGTATGGAACAGTGTAAATTTCACTCTTAATATTTCAATGACCTATTGTGTCAAGAATATTGATTCAAATTTCATTATGGGAGTTTATATCCACTGTAGATAGGTTCAGCTGTGATTGAGGCTCCTGCCATACGAGCTCCACCAATTTGCCCTTTTTCAAACTCAGTTAGGTCACGCATTTTAACTTAAATTTTACTACAATCTGAAAAAGAATTAAAAATATACAGTTAAGTAGATAAACAAACCTATCTACAGTGATACAGTACAGTATCTACAAAGCTCAGGGTGGCAATTATATTGATGTTAGTCGTTATTCCACGTTGTTCTTAGGACAGTAAGTATTTAGTATTCAGTGTTATTTCATACACGTGAACTGTTATCTCCTCCAGTTACAAGCTACGGCACGCCGTTTTTCTTGAGCTTTTACATTGAATTTTCACCGTCTGTCATCTAGAAAACGAGACCGGAAGCGCCCTCTCTCATTTAGGCTATTTACGCTCGTGGCTTGAAGGTGTAGTAGGTGTGAGTTAAGCTAACCTCAGCAGTCCAGGTGGTTGTGACACATGACAGCGCAATTTTTGAAGACGTCAACAAGTACGAAGGGATCTGACATAAATTTTAGCGAAGACATGTCGTCCGACATACCATTGGTAGCCTATTAGATGGTAGTTTTCGAGGCTGGCTGATGAGCTAGCTAGCCACTTCAAAATACTTACAGTTAGCTGACTAACATTAGCTTTATGTTTAGACAGTCGACAGTATCGTTACCTCGCGCGTACCCTCGGAAATTCGGCTTTGTATGTCGTCAGTTTTAGGTTAGACTGACAAAAAATAGTAAGCGAAATTACTTAGAAAGCACGATTTGTTTTTGCCCAGCCTGAAGAGGATGAACTGGATTTTCCCTTTGTCAAAGGGCTCTGGACCAATCCCACCTCTCAACAGTTTGCAACAACAAAGACAGAGACAAATCGAGTCACTCAAAACTGCACATGCAAAGTAAGTCACTGAAATCAAGCAATTGGATTACACGTGCCAGGTTTTTGTCTCAAGTAATTATATTTCAAGTGTCACTCTGCCTCATGTAGTTACATAGTTAGCTCTGCGTGATAGCTAGCCCTGTGTGTTAGTGTCGTGTCCCCTTGTTTGGACTTTCATGCGACGGAGTCAGATTAAAGTATTAACCGGCTAACTAGGTAACGTTACATGCATTGTTTAGAAGAAGCTAGATAGGCCTCTGTTGAATCTTCTTGATGTGTCATGGTGCTGCCAGTCCTGTAGCATAGAAAGAGGATTGCACAACAACTGAATGGCGTGCGAAATCGTCGCTTGCTAGCAAGCGAACGACGTCCTAAATATTAGAGAGGTGTACTCGGATTCAGATGTTGGAGGCATTGTTTTGGTAAAGGAATGTCAGCTTGTTTGCAAACACCACCTTAAACCAGTTGAGCTGTTGTTGATTTACTCTTTCTATATCCAGTATCGCGGAGATTCAAAAAGATGTCGAATACAGACTTCCTTTCACAATCAACAACTCAACCATCAGCGTCAACATGTAAGTTTGTAAAATGTTTTTGTGCAGTTTGGGCACATAAAGATACAAAGTGAGCGGTCATTGACAATGGCCTCTATTTTCCACCCTTAGATTGCTTCCGCCCCAGTTCCCTCAAGAGAAGCCAGTGGTCAGTGTTTACCCACCTGTGGGTCATCACTTAGTAGACAGCAACAATGGCACAGTCATCACAAGTCCACTCCTCACCAACGTGAGTACTTTATATATTCTCAGCCTTGCTGCCTGTATTGCTGTAATGTTGGGGACAGTGGGCACAAATGACTATATGTTCTTTAGACAGCTGTCCACTTTATACGCAGGCTAGGGTACATGGATAAGTTGTTCTGTGTCTAAATTAAAACACAAACATTTTCTGACATTACTGCATGTGAATGTGAAGTACATGGAGTTTGTATGGTATTATAGCTCAGAGGGCGGACCATTGTTATGATGTTTAAAATGATGCTAATGTCATGGCACCAGGATCATTTCTCTCTATTAAGACTAGGCCCTAGTGTTTTGCATTAGTGGTATCTAAGCTTAGCCTGGTAAACCAGCACCTCGTTTCATTTTGTACACAGGGTCTGGCTAAGGTTTCATGGACATGGTTGTCTCAGGCAGAATCTTGTCTGACCAATCAACGGACAGAGGAGTGTTAGTGAGCGATGATGTCGACTTTATGTGATGCATTTTAATTGTAGTGCATAGGCGGGCACAGCCAGACCCTCTATATGAAATGAAATGAAGTACGATGGGCTGGTTTACCAGGCTAATCTACACTGACATATAGTGATGGAAATTGAACAGGAAAATGTTTGACCTCATTCTCTCTACACATTCTTTGTTATGGGTGTAGTTTGGGATGCACTCAGACCTGGGCAAGGTCATCCAGAGCATCTTGGATGAGTTCTGGAAGAGCCCACCAGCTCTCATGTCTGGCACCTCGGGATTTCCCTTGTGAGTGACAATTGACAGTTAGCTGGTAGCTATTTGTGCTTCTTATTTCTTTTGAAAATTTAGTCACATAAAAAAATAGTAAGGCAATCTGAGGCTTTATTGCACTATAGGCTACTGGGCTTTATTAGAATTAGTGTATTTAACATGAATTTTCCTATCCTATGTTCCATTTTCATGGTCATAGCCCTGTTATAGAAAGCTACAATGTTATGATGAGTAATACCACAAAGTTTTGATAAATACTGTCAACAGCACTAACAACATGTCAGACATTCATTAATGGCTTAGACATGAAGTTACCATAACCAGTGCACTTGGCCAGCCCTTGTTTAAGGCCTCGTGATAATAAGTGGCCAGCATCACATGAGGCCTCGTTGCTTCAGCAGAACATGGCAGATGATCTAAATCTCCAACTATGGAATTCAAATAGTTTTGCACTAGCTCACTTTCTTACTTGCAAAGGCCCATTTTCCCCCAGTAGGCTCTCAGATATTAGTCTGCCATTGTCAAGGCACGTATTTTGTTCAGAGACACAGCAAATCTGCTGCAATGCATTGAGTAGCTTTCTTTTAGTCAATATAGTCATGGCAACAGTGTACCAACAGTATAAAATCTAAAGCAGTAGTTTTGTACTTAGTGTTTGTCAGTGATGATCATTGTGTTTTAAATCGATTAGAATATGCTACATGGCTAACAAGAAATCAGCTTACAGCCCCAATAATATTTACATTCATACCATAGATTAGAGAAAAGAAATCACTGTCACTATTTCTCACTGACATATTGTCTGCCCTGTTTTCATCTGTCACACAGCATGTACAAGCCATCTGGGATGCCCCCTTACCCACCTCAGAGCTTCCACTTTGTCCCCGCCTTTCCTCCCCAAGACAGCCAGCGCCCTGTGGGCCCTGCGTCCCTGCCACACACTGCGGTGGAGACACACATGGCTCCCCGCCCCGCCGCACCTGCCTGTGGCTTCATCACAGACCTGCCACTGCCAGTGCCCACCACAGACTCACAGGTGTGTGGAGACTGCATTAGATGACCAAAAACATCCTTGCCCCAAAACATTACATTGCTTGTTGATGGTTGGATAGGCACATGTAGATGTTCTTCATTGCTCAGGCCTCAGGATTTTTTTTTACATGTTTTAGGTTGGGGTGAATGGTCACATGTATAAGATGCCTGAGATCCCGGAGTCATTCACAGAACTGGCGGACATGAGGTAAACCTGACCTATGACGGGACTAGAACTAACCGTTTTTAAACTTACAAAACAAATTCCCTTGCAATGGACTTTCCTGATCTGGGAAACCTTTACTGTGGCGAGTGTGGAGCTACTGTATGAACTGATTCATTGTCCATGTGTCCTAGTTTGTCACAGCTGAAGGATATGAGTGACAAGGAGGACGTTCTGTTGGAGTTCTTTGTGTCTCTGCCCCAGCTTAAGCAGGTCACCAGCGATAAAGAGGAGCTGGTCAACAACATCGTGGCAATGGCCAGTGAGTACAAGCAGCAGTAAACAACTGCTTTATTCAGTGTTACATTTGCAAACGCATGTAGACATCCCACAGTGACATGGGGCTTTTACCTCTTGGCCAGACAGCTGTTATGTTTAGGATTCAGTGATTGCCTGTCACCAGACATTAGGAACCAAAGCATCATGTGTATATGCGCCTCTTTAAGTGAATTTTTTTTAATATATATAATCTCTTGCTTGTATTAGAGAAAAACCTTCATCTAGAGCCTCAGCTGGAGGGGAAGAGACAGGAGATGCTTTATAAGGTAAATCCCTCATCATGGCTGCTTTTGCAGCAGGGTTTTTATCATTTAGGAGAGTTAAAAGTTTCTTCTTTGTAAATCAGACAGGTAAATGCAGGTTTATGAATTTGTCCTGGCTGGGTTGTAAACTATTTTTATTGGGTTTTATTTCTGTCCAGTATGAACAACTCACCCAGATGAAGTCCAGTTTTGAAACGAAGATGCAGAGACAACATGAACTGAGTGAGGTAAGGCTCAGGAGATGATGAAGAGCATTGCCTAGCTATTTTGTGAGTTCTATTCACTTCAAATAAGTTTTAGTAAGTTTTACAAGATGAGATATTTATTTCAGACCAAGTACACTGTCAATCATATACGGTCTCCAGTAGGTGTGGGGTCACTATCAGCACATCTTCTCTTCCTGTTCAGTCAAGTCATGCATGTACTGAACAGGACATCAGAGCCATCTGTCTGTTGCTTGTATCAGTTGTGACTGCTATTGTATACGCTATGTTGGGAGAGTGTTTGGTTTGTCCTTAATGAGCCAATGAGACTGGGCTTTCAGTAGGGTTTTCATTTTTATTCTCCTGTACATATCTGACTGAGGCCATTAGTGGTACACTGTATATGCTCAATGTATCTGATTTAAGCAGGAAGGTTATAGTTCCACTCACCCCAATCAAGCAGGGACAAATGGAACATGTTCAATGTATGGGGCCTCAGGGCCTAGGTGAATACTGGGGCATTGATGAGACCCTCTGTCCTTGTCCCTCTGTCCCTGTCCCTCTGTCCCTGCCAGAGCTGCAGTCTGAGCGCCCTGCAGGCACGGCTGAAGGTGGCAGCCCATCAGGCAGAAGAGGAGTCAGAAGAGACGGCAGAGAGCTTCCTGGAGGGCAAGACAGAGATTGATGACTTTCTAACCAACTTCATGGAGAAAAGAACGGTATGGACCTCCCTCAAGCAGGGGAATACTGGCACTACATGTGAGAGATGTGATGATTGATCATTGTGTTGAATAGTTAATATAGGAATATCGCATTTAATGTGTTGACCTAGTTTTTTCTGTAATCCAAAGTTGTAAGAGACACTACACAGCCTGTTTATCCACACTCCTACCTTCCTCATATGCTGGAAGATGTAAACATAAAAGTGTGTTAACGATACGACTTTGTGCCCCCTCTCCCAGCTGTGCCACTGCAGAAGAGCCAAAGAGGAGAAGCTGCAGCAGTCCATCAGCACCCATGGACAGTTCTCCACCACTCACTAGTTCCACACAGATATGGAGGTTTTTTTATTACAATGATAGGTACGTGCTTCTTTTTCAAGAAAATAAATCGTTGTCTTACCTCTGAATTCCCAGGTGCTATATAGTGTTTGATAATATTTTTTCTCTGTTTGGGAAATGGCAAACTTGCCAGGGGGTATTCCAGAAAGCAGGTTTAGACACTAACCTAACTCAGCATGTAGTATGCCTCCTAACAGCAGATGCCCATGACCGTTTTGCTCAAAGAATAAAGTAATGAGACTCTTCTTATAGGTGTATTACTTACCCTGAGTTAACTTTTCTGGATTACAATCACATTTCAACATTATTTTATTTTTAATGCCAGTGTTTGTTGGCCTCTGACTTTGAACTTACAGTGCATTCTCTGAATTTCTTTCAGTATTTGTTGATTTTGCTCTCTGCTTCATGGCTGTTGTGTCTCTGTGTGCATTTTCAGCTTTGGATATGATCCACCAGCAGAGAAGTGCAACAGATCAAGTTAAGAAGCACATCTTGTGTTACTAGGCAGAGGAAAAAGACTTGTGATAAGTAACTGTCCCCCCTCAGAACTAGCAGACATTTGTGAACTGGTATTGGCTTACCTGTTTTTAATAATGATGGTGGTGATTCTGTTGAAGACGAGTTTGTTTGGGGGAGGGAGGCCCATTTACTTGAATCCGACAGTCAACTGTGTTAATGCTGCCGAGTACTTACAGATTTAACGACAAATACTGTATTTAAATAATATTGATTATAGGCTTTATTATAATCAAGACACAGTGTATTATATGTTATTTAATTTGTTAGGTTAATTAAAAGACATTTAGAAAACTTCCTGTTTTCTTCTTTAAGTTCTTTTTGCCCACTGTCAATATACTTTATAAACATGGAACATTTGACTCTGTCTTAATGTTGACACAAACTGATGTTTTGTGAAAGTGATGTCCATGGGTCATGCCCCATCTATGTCTTGATCATATGATAAAGGATCACTCAAGATTAAGTCACATGACAGTCATGATGTGATGTAATATTTTCTCCAAGTCATGTTTTCTTGCATTGTTCAACAGACTTACAGATTTGTGGACATCACTCATTGCTGTTGTTTCTATCCACACTAATTTCTGATTGATTAGTATGTATGTAAGTTTTTCACATGGGCAAAGGTTTGAGCCCATATTTGGATCCACAAATGATTCACTGCTTTTTCATTTTTATCAAAATAACCACCTATTGCCTTTATCAGAGCAGTGGGGATTTACATTATACTTTCCAGCATTTTTGCATTACTTGTGTAGCAAACACTCCGACCACCTTCTCAAGCATAAGGACCGCTATTTGCTGAACACACATTAAGTGGGCCCAATTTACTAGCAGGTAGTGTCCATCTCTGCCTTGATGATCCATTGAACCAAAAATCTGTAGTGCCACTGTTTGAAAAATTTGAGGCTGCTTTAGAAACCAAGTCAGTGTCAGCAACTGTTTATGTTAGTGTTGCACAATAGACTGTACTACAGTGTACTGCATAAAACACCTGATTGGTAGTAGTGGTATACATAATCTGTGCCATATTTTAAGAAAAACAGTGTCAGTGTCAAACTAATGTCATTAATCGGTTAACTGTGTTGCACTCCAAGCCCACGTGTGAGTTTGCATGTGTGAAGCGTGACTCAGCTCAGTTTAGTATGCAGAAGTCCATCACACGCTTTTGGAAAGCCCAAGTGACGTCAGTATGACTCATTTGTAAACCCCTTCTTTATTCAGCTAGGAATTACACGGAATTATAAGTGTGATCGGCTATCCCATAAAGTCAGGAAGACCACAATCAACATGAAACAATCTGCAAGAGAAATGTGCAGTTGTGCATAAGGTTTTTTTTTATTTGATAAGGGTACAAATAGCAAGGTAAACCACACATCAAAAATAGCCTTGGAGAAGTGTGATAGGAATGGTATGGGATTGGATGTTTTTCCATTGACATAGGGTTTTGGTGCTCTTCAGGTGTGGAGAAGGGAGCCTGGGAATATCCCCATGTGTCATATGAGAAAAGCACTTAAGTACAGGGAAAGCACAGCACATACACATACATAATCACATACAGACATGGGAAATACACCACGTTTCACAAAGGTGGCTGCAGTTTTTCCTTCTCATCTGCTTTCCTCTGAATAACGCAGGCAGTTGTATCAGACATACATGTCCCAAACTATTATCCTATGAATGTATGAGACTGCAAAGTTGTTTTAAATATCTATTGTCAAGTGTAGACGAGTCGTGGCCACGCTAACACTGGACCAAAGATGCAAAATGACTTGCCATTAAGTTTTCCATCCGCAAAATTTCCAATCTGAGCCATACTCTGAAACTACAGGCCTCTGAGGTTACTGTGCTGTTAAATATAGGTATCCAGTAGTTCGGGAGCAAAATGCTCCCAGCTGATTACTGCCCAAGTCAAACTAGTTTCACTGGCCATCACTGGCAAACTGACTACATGTGTGTTCTACTGGTTGAAGATCTAATGGGAATGTTAGGTGTGCACTCTTGCAATTAATTTACTAAGCTGATTACTGAGATAACTGATTCTGGATAAATGCAGCTTTTCTAACCTGAGAAATAAAACTACAACTAGTGCCATTGGTCTGAGAACAAGCAAATCTGCTGCTTACAACAGCACAAAATAATACACCAGTAAAAAAAGATGTTCAAATGACAAACAGTAGTTCAACATAATATATTGCACATACAATAAATAGTTGTTTCCCTTAATTGTAAATAAACTGACATTTTCAATCAAGAAATAAATCTTGTCCACAATTTGTTCATTGCCCCATAAAGGCCCAGAACAGCTCTGTGGCTCAGTGTTTGTGTGCTCTGAAACACATCCAGTGTATTCCCATTGACGCCACCAGCACAGAAATGATATCGATAAACAGTGTTTCTACAGCTCGCCTCAAGGTGTTATAGAACTCACAAAAATGTTCACCTTATCCTACCCCACCCTAATCCCACCCCACCTTCTGCTACAGTTCCCTTTGCCCTGCATTTGTGCTCAGGCAGTGGCATAGGCAGCCTCATACAGATCAGGGTCCTTGTCATCTCCGCCGCTGGAGGAGCGGCTGCTGAGGTCAGCTACGCCAGACTCAAGATCACTGCAGGCCGAAAGGTCATCAGATTCGCCCACACCAGAAGCCATCGCAAGGGGCAGGGAGAGAGGTGGAGCTTTACGCTGCCTGTCCGACATTGAGTCCACGCAGGGGAAGTAGTCCAGAGGGCTCTCGGCTGCCTTTTCTGCCCCTCCGTGTGGGGCAGGTGAGGCCCGCCTGGGCGTGCCGTCACTGGCTCTGGTCATCTTCTTCACTAACACCTCCACCTTCCTTCCCGTCAGCATAGCTATTCTCTGAGGAGACAAGGCCGCACAGCATGCCTGTGATGAGTCCTCTGATATACACACATGCAGTTTAAAATAAAGTATGGCAAATGCAGTCAGACCCCAGGTGTATGCATTATGTAAGTGCCTTTGTAAGTGTTAAGATTTTAAAAAGATGGTTGCAATACAAAGCACCACAGAATGTCATATGTTTGCTGGTAAGATGGGACACCACATGGCAGCTTCTTTCTCTGGTCCCGATTCAGCTCAGACATGTCGCAGATGGGCCAGCCATGTAGGTGTGTAAAGTACAGTACCTTTGGGAATGTTTGTATGCATTTATGTGGGTGTCCAGTGTCCAACATATGCAGTATATAGGTTAATACCTATGAGTAAGACCTGGGGGTATTCCAAAAAGCTCACTTAGAGTACGTTGTAAACATCCTAATAGCATGGTGTTAAAGGTCCATCTTTCTATCAAAACAAAGCCACTGGGCTATTCTATTAAAAAGTTTGCCACTTGCTCTGAGTTAACATACCCAGGTAAGTGACTAAACCTGCTTTCTGGAATACCCCCCTGATCACCTAGGTGTAAAGTGAATGTTTTTATTACATTTACACATGTATATGTTTGTGTCTGACTATATATAGATGTGTTTGTGTGTACATTGGTTTTGCCAAGTACAAATGACTTTCTGTGTGACATGATATGATTTCCATATGATTTCCATATTTGTTGTCTGTATGTTTACAAGTGTGTGTGTGTGGGAGCGTGAGAGGAGCTGGTGTATGCCTTGTTGGGTGGGCGAGCGGGCCGTCCCTCGCGGTACCTCCTGGTGGGTGGTCAGCTCCTCCTCCAGCTGCTGTGTCTCCTCACGCACCGCAGACAGACACTCGGCTGCAGACTGGCGCGCCACCACCGCAGATACCCTCTCTGCCCGGTTATACATGCTCTTCCAAAACCTACCACCACCATGTGCAACAGAGGAGGATGGAAGCATGGATGTATAGACAGAGAGAAGGACATATGCACAGAGAGCAAAAAGCAGCACAAACACACAAAAACAATAAGAAATAAACTTAATCATTGTAATAATAATAGAAATAATCATTTTTATAAACAATTCAGAGAATTCACAGACCTGTCCAGTGCTTTGCAATAAACAGTACCAGCAATGAAATACAATAAACCATTTGTTCACTACATTAGATGTTTTCTGTGCAGAGCTCATGCTACCTAAAATGTTTAAGGTCTAGCAGCCACATGGCTTTGCATTTGCTAGGTTAAACAGGGCTCACACTTGGCTAAATCAAATGGCCCCTCGTCTGCTAAACAAATCAAATTACTGTTCCCCCTCCCAATGAATGGATTTCTTGTTTAGACTTGCTTGTGGAGCAGCACCATCAGCACTATCAATAACCCTAACCTTAAACCGATTCTCAGACCAACAGCATCAGTGTTTTAGTTAAACCATGACACGATACACGTCATCATTATGCAGCATAATAGATGGCTAAGCCACACACAGCAGAGGGTCAGTTGAGAATTGGTCTGAAATCACAGTGTGCAGTAGCAGTGTGACTGGAGTAAAACTTAGTCTTAACTAAACATTTTTACAATTAATATTAATTTGGATAAAAGGAAGCAAAATACTGAAATATAATTTGGCACTGTAGTCTGTTGTGCCAATAAGACCTAAGTTTTAAAACACTGTGAAAGGATTATTAAAGTGACAGTGGTAGGTATAGATAATTCTGTATACATAAAGTTGTCAGAGAATAAACACAACTGCACAAGATGTGTTGGGTTTGGTGTTGTTTAGTGCAGGAGCTGGGCACTCACTTGAAGCAGTAAGGGGAGTTCACGGGGCGCAGCACACCCTGGGTCTGGCTGTGGTCATCCCGGTAGAGGGGGTTAAGGAACTCAGCCCGCTGTTCCCAAAGCACAGGCCAGACAGAGTGGGTTCGCTCTCGGAGTCTGGAGATTACAGGAGGGTACAATCAGTCTGGCATACCAACATACATACATTGTAGGTAATTAAAAACATTACTGTTTACAATGTACAGTCACTGCAAACTAGTTGGTTATGTATGCACACTTTTTGTACATCTGCACCTGAAAGATGTTCAGATCATCAGAGTGTTAGGACAGTGGTCAATGATAATGCCAGAGTCCCTCTGGTGCCCAATGCCAGTTAGACAGACCTCTAAACTGGGACTAGCAACATCAGAGGATTCAATTGATTTCATGTCACTCTGCAGGACAGGGGAAGTTCATCTGTGCCTCGCTACTCACCTGAGATCCCTTCTCTCCTTTTGGCAGTTGCCCAGGAAGTTGCCGTACTGGCAGGAGTGCACGTGCATGTGCAGCTGAATCAGGAAGCACTCGTTGAACTCAAAGGCACAAGGGAACTGCTCCATCAGCTGCCACACGCATTCCAAAAACTGATCAATCACCGGAGAAACCTCCTTTGGGTCACCCTCCAAATGGGCATACCTGGAAAGCAGAGTAGTTTTTAAGTACAATTTTATAATTTTCATTATATCTTTTTTTAATGATGCTAAAAATATTAATTCATTAGTAATGCTCTCTTTCCTTAATAGCTGAATTTTAACAGGGTTTATTACAAGAAATAAGAAACATACTCATTCAACATTTGTTTGATTATTTCTAATATTGCTATTCATTTGGCTGTCCCAAGAGCTTTTGTACTGAAATGCTGTACCTGTGAGAAAACTTGTGCCCAAACGATACCCAGTCCTTTTCAATGAGGACCTTTTCAGAACAC
Source organism: Setipinna tenuifilis (assembly GCA_030347295.1). NCBI lineage: Eukaryota > Metazoa > Chordata > Actinopteri > Clupeiformes > Engraulidae > Setipinna > Setipinna tenuifilis. Next base: position 11,292,329 of record CM059265.1, read on the forward strand.
ACAAAGATGAAAAAATAAGACTATGATGTAAGTTGAATCAGCTGAGTCATGTAAGAGGAAGTTGCATTTTTCTGGAAACTTGATCTGTAATAGTGAGTATGAATGCAACATCATATGAGTAGATACTGTGTTTGTTGACTTAGCTAGTGTGCATGGTGACTTGGTTTTGATCATGAGAGACAGTGTGTGTGTGTGTGTGTGTGTGTGTGTGTGTGTGTGTGTGTGTGTATGTGTGTGTGTGTGTGTGTGTAAGATGGATCATCACCATGAATCCTTTGAGGGTACGATAATGTGGGTCTAAAAGAATACTGGCAACTGAGCAGGCCTGTGCTGTGCGGTCCCACCCATCTGAACAGTGGACCAACACACTGATTCCTTCTTCTGCTATAGCCTAAACACATACACACACAGTGTTTAGACAATTTTATACCTACAATCACAAACTTAACATTGCATTAGATGAAATATCATTCACATTGCTGAACGGGTATAATACACCAGAGTTTTAAAAATGACTCACAAAAACCAGCCTTACCCTAGTAGGTGAAAGGAAAGGAGAAGGTTTTGGGTCATACCCTTGCTATGAAGATGCCAGCATCCAGGACAGCCTTTATGTGTTTGAGCCAACCGGAGTTCTCCAGGCCCCAGAGGAAATCTCCCATGGAGGGTGCCCTGATCTCTCCCACTGTAATATAAGGAAACTGAGCTCTAAACTTAATATAACACCTCTACATTCAGGCACAATTATGAATTATGAATAGCAAGCATGCGCTGGTGTGCATCTCTCATTATGACCATTTGACACACACATATACAGAAGCAGAAATATAAGCAATAAATAACAAGGATAGCAACACATGACACACATATACCATCAAAAAAAGTACACAATTATGTTAAAGGACAGTGTAGGACTTACTGTCAACAATTTTCTGCTGGCTATTTCTCATGACATGGATGTTTTCAATGCCTATGAATTGCAATTTGATGTTGGTGTAGTGGTCCTCGTTTTCATAGCCTTTTCCTGCTGCACGATTGGCCATTGCATTCAGCTGGAAATCCAAAAGTTAACATGCATGAAGACACAGGATTTGTCATCAGCATCCACAGCATTTAGATGAGGTCCAGATATTTTTTTTAATTTTACAGTGAAATAATATACCCTACCACACTTATGCACACGAAAACACACACACACACACACACACACACACACACACACACACACTTTTGCTTATATCGTAAGGTTGTCTGTTACCTTTGGCCTTGTATCCACCACATACATGAACTCGCTGGCTGGGTTGGACTTCATAATGGCCTGAATCATCTGTTCATCCTCTGTGGAGCGAGCACTGAAGCCAGACAGTGGCTGACTACTGCGACAAATAGAGGCCTGATAGAGCAACACAAAGTCTTTCATCAGTGAGGCAATCTATTAAATGATTTACCACCTCAAAGCTTTCTTCAGTCATAGCCACTTACGACGCTATACCCATCCCATATTTTAATGTGTTAACTACCTATCATGAAACGCATTCATTGAAGCATTAACAGTAATACTGGTCATAAGCCAAACTCTGAAATGCAGCGCTGATGAAACAGATGGCATGCAGGCATTTCACCTGGGTCAATAATGTGATCTCTTAGCATGAAATCTGTCTGGTCATAGAGAGTATGCAGGTGGTTACGGCATAGATCATATGCATCACAGTGTCTGATGCTACACATTAACTTCCTGCTCACACAGAAGGTTACGTTGAAATTCTCTGCCTGACTTATTAAGCAAAAGCAGACAACCAAGTCAAAAAGCACAGTGTAAACATTTTGGTATTGCTGTATGTCCCTTTTCTCTGCCACTGTCTCTATTCCACATGAAGAAGTGGACAACTTGAATACTGTGATACCGCCCTTGTTTTAACGCTGTCATATAACATCTAATAGGGAAACATCTACTGGTCATGACTCAGCAAGAAATGATCATTCATAAATAAGTTCTCAGATACATTATACTGACATGTAGCAATAGTTCACAGAGCTGCTTATGATCGGAGTTTCATTTAGTAGTCAACACTTCTCTGGATATGAGCTAATGGTTGGAATACCCCTTACACTTTTGTCAACATTACATCCAGGATTCTGGTCCTTTGCCCTTAATGTTACTAAGAAGAGTTATTAGCATCATTATGAGATGTTCAAGAGAACATTTTCACAATTACAATTTCTTTAAAACATCTGCATTCTTAATTGCAAATACCACAAACACAAGGAAGGCTTTTCTGAAAATATAGCTTTTCATTCCTTCCTTTCTAATAGCAACATCATAATTTCATCTAGTGGCCAGCAGCAGCATTGATCATGGATAAAAGATAAAAGACTTCTGATAGCCAACTTACACTGTTATCTCTGTGGTAGTAGGAGAGTACAGGGAATCTTCCCCGGCTCCTGAACTTGGCACTGCCCACAATAATGGGCGGTGTGGCCGACTTTGGCACATACAGGTCAGAAGGGTAAGTGTCGCATACCTGGCAGACACAGTAAAACATCACTGACTGAAAACACAACACCTATTACATAAAAGTCATATTATAGTCATTATAAGCAAAATACTGGTTACAGGCCAGTGCCTTTACATGCAGGAGAGCCACTGGATATTTTAGATTTTAGAAGGTTGCGAGACCTCTACCATCAATAGTATTAATAATGTCCTGAAAAGGCCCCATGTCATTTCAGGGCCCTTAGAACCGTCCTAACCTTCATCCCCTGCCCATCCTGCCATACATGCAGGACTGAACGCATGACCACTAACACTGAATACAGTCAAAGAAAGCACACATTGTTTATTGCTACTCTGCAATTCTGACTTGACATGCGTATGCTTGTGTTAATACTCCCATGAAAAAGAATAACACAAACCGTATCAACCATATGACAAACCCTAGTACAAGCTACATTTTTGAATCAAACAACATACACACTCACACACAAACACCAAGATAGTGCATCTTGCCTCTTTAAAAAATCTGAAATTACTCAATTAATGTTACACTCCCACCTAGGCTGCATTACAAACCTGTCTGCCCATGGATCAATGACACGTCCTGTACCTCTACTCTAAGAACAGAACACCATATCGGTCCTCACCCGGTATTCACAGTTGGCAGGAGTGAGATACCAGAGGTTGCTGGGAATTCCCATTCGCCCATACTCAGCTCGCAAGTCTATGAAGCTCCAGGCCTCCTCTCTCTCTTCCTTGTTCATGTTGGGATGATAGGAGAAGCATGACAGCTCTGTGTATCTCTCTAAGCACAGAACACAGACAAGTGTAAGACAAGAAGAAACCATAGCATAATCTCAATTTGAGAACAGTAAAAATCAAAGCCAGATTCAATGGCAAATTCTCATGAATTCTTCTGAATACATGAATTTCAACACAATGATTCACCTGGTCTGGACAGACGTATCAGAGAGGCCTGTACATCCAAACAATCCTTCTCTTGCGGGATGAGGAAATTGTACACCTGGAAGTTCTTGCAACGAATGATTAGGGGACTGCCAGAAGGGTTGGAAGGGGGACGTTCAATATTGCTTACCAAACTATGCAACACCTGCAAAAAGAGAGGATTTTCATAAGGTTCTACCTGTTTTCATATAGATGGTTTCCCTTTTTATAGTTTTGGATGGTTAAAAGGAAGAAGAAGAGATAATTAAGAAGAAAATAAAAAAGAAGAAGACGAGATAATTAAACCGCTGAAAACTGTTTAACATGTCATGTCCTACCCATGTTTCCTTGCGAGCCTCTGTGTTCTCAACGAAGATGCTGTGCGTGGATGAAAGATACAATGTCCCCGCCGTTGACTTCCGGGGGGTCACTTTGTCGATAAGTCTTACATTTTCGACCTTTACAGGATGACGAAAAGGCATTAATATTGCAGTGACTCGTGTACTCACCAATACAGTTTAACCAAAGGCCGACAACGTTCAGTAAATTTGGACAGGTAGTCTATTTTCAATAATGACTGACATAGCCTACAGTCCCAACAGCTGACGTGAACTGCGTATTTCCCATGGTTAGCCTGTGATCCTCGGCTCTGCTATTCCATCCTTGCTCTGATAATTTCACGTATCGTCTGGTCACACACTACTATATAGCCACATCATTTGACCGACTTCCTCTCTCCCTGCACAGCTGTTTCACCATAACCATCAGGCACTTGTCGAGCGGGTTATTGCCACGTTCCTAAACGGTTCGTGTGCATACGAAAAACTCGTTTGCAATAAAATACAAATTCACACACAAAACACATCCAACGACTATAACAATACAGTGAGTGGATGTAACGTTACGCCTCACGGTAGGCAAAATACGGACAAAGCGCAGCATAAATCACGCATCATGGACACAACGTTTTAATATAATCTTTGCCAGTGAAGCAATTGTTTTTAATAATAGCGAACGCATTTAAATATGTATACATATATATGGGGTTTGCTTACCTTCGGCGTCCTGATATGCTCCATCCTCGAACGGAGCAGCCAAAATGGTGTACCGAGAAAATAGTATTCAACCTTCTCGGAAGACACCCGATCTTTTTTCAACAAGATACAAGCATGCGCTCCATGTTCACAATAAGGTTACTGGTGGACTGTCCCGCAGGTAGCCCACACCATCGTTCATCGTTGTGCGTGAGACGGTGCGACAGGATATTCACCCAGGACTCACCAGCCCTTCGTTACAGATGACAACAACACGTATCGTATTCGTGGAGATAATTTTGCCGATCAGCGCCTGCGCATACGGAGCCCTGCAAGGGTCAGGTGGGAGAAATAAGGAATAAACCATTCCCTCGGATTACTAATCTGTGGCCTCGTTAATTGTGTGTACGGAGTGCTAACAATCTGTGCTCGTAGACATAGATCACACCCTACCCACAGTTTTGACGCCTGTACCAGCGGATATGAACATGTTAACTGTCTGTCAGCTTTCTCCTATAGGTGGAAATTCCTGGAGTGAATAGTAACCACCAAAGTCCATTTTAAATTTCATATTATGTTGTATTTTGCAACCTAGTTTTTAATCTGAGGTCGAGTTTAGTGTGCATTGTAACCATAGTGGACCCTGCTGTCTAAAGTTGGATTTACACTGCAAGTGTAGCAAACTAATCACACAGTTTACACATTTGTAATCACTGAGTGCAAAATTGTGCACACAGATTACAAATGACAAATCCATTACAAATCCACAAGGCGGATATCACTGATCTGACTGCGGCTCTGCATGCATAGACTGTTCTGTGTTTATTGGGGATAGGAATTGCCTTCCTGCCTGTAGCCCTACTTTGTCCTTAAAGCATTTCAAGCGTGGATGATGAGTTGTAGCCTAAGTCTGTTTTAATTAATTAATTTACAGGAAACTGGTATACACCACGGCAGCGTTTTTTTAATGTGTCATATGAATTGTCTTTCAAGTAACTTATTCCCTGTTATTGCATAATTACTTAAATGCACCTTCTTCTCTGTTGTCACAAACACAGGGCTCCATTTGCTTTTGGAAATCGGTGCTGTGACCCTTAACTATTGGGAATTATGATAGCTCAAGTAACTGGTATGACACCACACACTTAAGAGGAAAAGTCTTGGTTGTACTTGTACGCTGAAAAAGATCATGGCTGAATATATACTGTATGGCTGAAATGACAATATAACCCATTTGAACTTGAACTTGAAATAAAAATGGTAAATTTAATTTAAGACTTTTTGGATCATATCTGTGGTCAGAGAATTTGTGTTATTCGACACATTTGTGTGACAATTTTGTGTTACTCGACACTTAAAGTAACATTCTTGTTGTTGGTGTACAGGTTTGGAACTGCCTTACAAGGCATTGACAGTAGATGGCAGCATTCTTTTGGTAAGAGTTTTTCCCCCATACAGTGCCTTGATAGGAATTAGAGGTTTAATTTGTAGCTTTCTAAAGAGTGTCATCAGATTCACATTTTATTAAACCAAAAGACCGTGCAGCCCTAGTTCCTACGAGTAAATAGTACTTAACAGATATGTCCTATAATATGTTTCGAAAAATGCCTTTCAATAGCCTATTCTGAATGCAAATATGATCATTACCATCTGTGTACGTTTTATAAGGTAACTTTGTAAGAAACACGTATCACAAGAGAGTCCAAAACAATGTGCTGTGGCAAAAAGTACTTGGTCCAAATGTGATTTTCATACAAGAAAGAGACAGGCATAAGTGGTTCTGGTTCCTCTTAGGAATGGAATATCCATTGATCAAAAAGAGGAGTCCTCTTTGACACACTGTCTTCCAAACTCACTCCTTGCACCTAGTGATACATTGTCTGTCTACTGTTTTTACATAGACGCTGACAACAAAGCATTGTCGGTGTCACACAGTCCTTGCCCTGAAGGGGCGCAAATCTGTGAAGTTTTCGCAGGGATGACATGACTTAAGAATAAATCTCAGCCATAATAAAACAGTTAGTTAAGTACTTACCCATTCCTTTTTAAAGTGCCTTTTTGCCGGCAGACGCTCTTTTACCGACATGAAACAAACAACGAGACAACAAACACGGTAAGACAAAACTGAAAGATGAATAATGTTATAAACGCTAAATAAACCCAATATTTAAACAGACAAGACATTGTATGGTGTATTATTTCGAGGAGTGAGCGATAAAGCTGTAACAAAAACGGAACATATAAACACAAAGCAGTAATTTGAACAGAGTTTCTAGACATAGACATGGAACAATGTTGGCAGCGTCTGGCTGCAGTGGCTGTAGCAATGCGCCCCGTCACAAATATATAAAAGCATAAAAGATACAAGAAGTAAAATAATAAATGAATTAAAGGTAAATCACTAGCAGAAAGCATCTGAGAACAGTTTGGTCTGTAGATTTGAAACTTCCAAGAGCATTTTTGATGTCTTCTGGAAGTTGGTTCCAAAGCTGGACTGCATAGCAGTTGAAGGCTGCTTCACCACATTTTGTTCTGACAGTAGGTTTTACCAACAGTTTCTGCTGTTAGTTGGTGCATATAGTTGAAACATATCCAATAGTTGTGTCCCATCCCATGTAACGTTTTAAACACAAGAAGCAATGCCTTAAAGTCAATTCTACAATTTTCTGGGAGTCAGTGCAGGGACCTAAAAAATGGGGTAATGTAATCGGTTCTTTTTGTTCTTGTAAGAACCCCTGCTGCTGCATTTTGATTCAGGTAAAGATGTTTGATGGAAGGCCTGTGAAAAGGCCAATCCCTACTGGAAATAAAGGCATGTACAAGTTTTTCCTAGATGTTTTTTGACATACGTTTTTTAGGTAATAAAATAGGGATTTAGTGATTGCTTTCATGTGACTGTAGAAAGTTCACTGTCAGTAAAGACACCAAGGTTTTTACCTGTATCTTTGTTTTATCAAGCAGGACAAAGTTAGAAATCTCACTTAGAATGTAGAACATTTGCTCCAATCTGAAATCTGCCATGTTATTGTCTTGTAAGAAATGTTTATCTGAAATAAATTAGGCCTGCAGTGGTTTAGATGTTGTTCTGGGTTTCTTTGTGACCTCTTCGATCAGTCGTAACTGTGCTCTTGGGGTCATTTTTGTAGACCGGCCACTCCTGAAGTTTACCACTGTACCATTCTTTCTCCATTTGTGGATAATAGCTTCTACTGTGGTTCACTGGAGTCCTGCTCCTGAATTTCTTTGGATCACAGCATGATGTCTTGGGTTCAATGTGGCCTACTTCACCTTGTCAGACAGGTTCTATTTAAGTGATCTCTTGATTTTGAAAGGTCTGGCAGCAATCAGGCCTGGGTGTGGCTGTGAAATTGAACTCAGCTTTGCGCAATAATATGATTAATCACAATTACCTCATCATTTAACTAGGGGGGCAAACTTTCATCCAGGATCATGTAGGTTTGGATAGTATTTTTCTCTTAACAAATACAATCATAACAGAAACAGCATTTTATGTTTACTTGGGCTATCTTTGTTTAATATTTTAATTTGTTTGATGATCTGAAACAGTTAAGTGTGACGCACATGCAAAAAGGCAAGAAATCTGGAAGGGGGGAAATACTATTTTACAGAACTGTAGGTAAGACTTTTCTCAAGCTAGTTTGTCCACCTTAAGTAACAGAAAATAGACATGTATTAAGTACTTAAAACAACACCAGTAGTTTTTTCAACCATAAAATACTGTTTCCAAAATCATTTCAGTGGTTCATCAACTTGTAACAGGGTGAAGTTGTTTTGTGTCCCTTCATGGGCTATAACCACACTATCGCTCCGATCTGTAGCTCAAATGAGACATAAGAAAGACAATTCTGCTTTCAAACTGTAGGGTGACCAAAGATGAAAAGTGCTTCAGTGTTGTGTTAACATAAACAGTTAAACAGAATGTGCTTTGTGAATAACCTACTTATGGCCTTAATGCATGTTGTGACTTTTATTGTTGTTATAAATGACCTACAAACTGTAACAGAAATTTCATACCTCAGAATAAGCAGTTTGATATTGGTTTAGCCTATTAAATGTTTCCATCGATATGGATTTTTGTAGGCTACTTCAAACCAATGTGTGGAAAACTGTGTTTTAACTGGACAATGCTAATGAAGACTGTTATTACAATGATCATTTTTAAATTATGCACTACTGTCAGTCATTTTTTAGTCAGGGTTGCATAATCATTGTGCATGCAGCTCGACAAGTGGTCACTTCTAAATCACTTTTGACCTATAATCATTTACAGACAATGCCACACCTTGCTCAAACACTTAGGATACTGCACAGACTTGTCCTATTATGTCTCTGGCAGTTCAACTGAACTACACCAAAATGGTTAAAGATTTTGTTGTCGGAAGTTGTAATGGGTACCATGGCATCCTTTTATGTTTGTAAACGTCACAGTTGTTGAATAGGTGTGATCTCCTATCTGAATGCGAGAGAAAAGTCATTGAACTCACCTAACCTTAGCTTTATTTGATCAGAGTCCAGCCATATATAACAGACTGTACAGACAAACAATAGACGTCTTAGAGTTGAATGGCACTTTCCAAGTTTGCAAAGAGTGCTTGTACTGACAGTGCAGTTGGTGGGCATATAATGCAATTTCTAGTTAATTTCATATGGAGTCGATATATTCTTTCATTAAGAAGGTAAGGGTAGTCTTAGTGCTGTAATCCTACCCATTTAATTTTACTACATGTTTACTTCACTCAGTCTCAGCCTGTCCTCTTGATCTATTTTTGAAGGCCAGACCCCCTGTATTGGTCTGTGCCAGATATAGAGGTCTGAGGAGTCATTGGGTGGCCTACATGGCTGATACACTATAGATAAGAGTGACCTCAGCCCACAAGAAGTCAGGATTCAAAAAAGTGAATTAATTTATAGAACACCTAATAATTTCGATTTTTTTGTCCCTATGTTTTGTGCTGCCCTAACATAGTGTTTTACCCCGGCATGTGACTTATGCTGCAAACTGAACGTGATACCCCATGCTGTTCACTGGAGTTAGCTGGCACTCTCAACAAACAGCCACCCAGAATGGCCACACTGTTATTGACCTGTCAGATGGACACGCGATACCGCACTGGATCTGTTTGCAAGGAGAGACAGGGAGGGCAGAGATGTGCTTGAAAGATGTTTGTATAATGTAATGGTGGTCTGGGATTGAAACCCCAAAGGTAGGAAGTTAAGTGCCAAACTGTTAAGAGAGGAATATAACTATATTTACATCACAGACTGGGCTTATCCCACCACCCACATTCATAAACGTGTCATATGCAGTTATTTTAAATATTTCACCACAACAACCTGGTTACGAGGAGCAATGATAGGAGCTTACGATGCTGTTGAAAGTTTCTGTGTGTAAATATTAGTGTAGGCATCTAAACAAAGAACATCCACATAAGACATGGACAGCTAGTGACTCACAGTTATGGGTCCCCAAGATGTCTCTGACACCCCATGATGCCTCTTGGATCCACAGCAGTATCACAGAAAAGTGTCTGTGGGAAGATTTCCTATGCACTTATGAGTCTAACTTTAAGTGAAATTCTGTCTCCTTTAATACTTAAACACAGAATTTTATACTGAACCTTTCAAATAGGTATAAGGTTGTGCTCCATAAGGTTTGTACTGGGTGGTGGAGTTAGTAGCTGGGGATTGTGTCACATCTGTGAAAGAAAACTGTAAAATTTGAGTTGAATGCATCCCAATCTGTCTTGTTCAGTTTCTGTGATTAGCAGCATCTATCACTAAATATTAGGAGCTGTACTCAACGAGCACATTATGTGACATTTCATGCATTAATGTGAACATTCACATGTCTACAGTGCGCAGTGGGACAGTACTATATGATTTATTATATCTGGTGCAAATACTCTGTAGAATGTGCTAAAGTAATTGTAATTTGCAATTGTATATGTACTGTTCATATTAAATGTAGCCACATTGTGTTGCAAACAGTGAGTCGGAATGAGTTAGGGAAGTCTTGACATGAGAGCTCATTCTGTCAGTCACCTCTGGTTAGGGAAGTGAGAAAATGGTGCCCTGTAGACAGTGTTGGGGAGTAACACGATATATGTAATTCCGTTACGTAATTTAATTACAAAATAAATGTAACAGTAATACATTACAGTTACTGGAAAAAATGTGTAATTCAATTACAGGTACTTTTGAATTTTTTCAAAATTACAATTTGAATTACATCTTAATATTGTCAGCAAAACCTTGCTAAAACAGCCTATATTAAAAATGTGTTTTTCTTATAGGCTACCATAGACTACAAAACATCCCTGTTGCCATTTCCCTCCACAGTTGGATGCAGGGCTTTCTGTTAAAATGTTTACGGGGACAAAATCATGAAAACATTTGAAAAGTAATAAGTTACGTTACTCAGATAAAGTAATTCAAAAGTTACACTACTATTACATTTTAAACAGGGTAACTTGTAACTGTAATGAATTACATTTCTAAAGTAACCTTCCCAACACTGCCTGTAGAATAGAATGGAATACAAACATTGAAGCAAAAGGCATTGTGAGGTAGCGGGTTAAGCTCCTCAGTAACAGGATGGCAGGGGACTGGTAGTAGGGTTGAAGGGTACGTACAACAGACCTCCAAGAGTCGATGAGATGCGTTTTTATAGACAAATATTGCCTTTTTTATTGTCCAAACAAACTGTGCAATCCCAGCACACATAAACCAAAAGAAACAAAAATACTAACGCAGCACTTAAATCCGAAAAAATAAATTCTTAAAGACAAAAACAATCATTCACAATGGCAACAATACTGTTTAAGACTTACTGCTCACACTGGTTTTCAGCAGCAACCTCTCCTACTCGCTCACTAGGTTAAAATGAGGCACCTCTTAAATACACATAGACATTAGACAAAATTGGACCAATCATTGAATGATTGGGCCGTACCACCACCAAGTGACGCTAGACATATACAAACACACCATCAAAGACATAATTAACCCATACACAACAATAACACCCTCCTAAGCACACCACACCCATAATACAAGACATTATTTACAGTTTAAATATTCACAATTCACATAACAACACCAAACATATACAAACGACACCCCTCCATCACATTCCATACATCCCCGTTCCCAGTGAGTGTTAAAATACCACTACCGTAGCGGTGCGCACTCGCATAGTAGCAGCAGAGTCCGGGACTGAGGAAGCAGGTAAGTAAGTGTTCGGATGAATGGGGGATAAACTGTGAAACTTTGAACGGGGCATGAGTGTGTAGGCCTCCACACTACATGCCAATGATGTTAGAAATAAATGGGTTTATACGGAACGACTCACACTCTTGCGCTCTAGTCCTAATACAATTAGAGTCAATGCATGGTAACCAGGCCAGTCCACACAGACCAGTCCCCGGTCATTCCATCCTTCTCACAATATATTTTGTCTAGCAACTTTGGGATGTGTGGTATACAGGACAAGTGTGGAGGAGGGATGGAGATTCTGTTGTTCTGTTGCTCTAAATTCATAGCCTGTCCACACAACAACATTTTGTAGTGGAAACAGTAAAGTTTTTATTCGTTTTGGCCTTTCGTCCACATGGCACCAGCACTTTAGGTGGCCAAAAACAGTCTTTTTTCTGAAAACGGGCTCCAGAGTGGATAAATCTGACAACACTGCCATTGCATTGTTGTGTAGATATAAATTAAATTGTGGTTTAATTACCCTGCAATGTAGGCTGTCTGTTATGCAATTGTTCCTATCCTTTGCCATTGAACAGATTGTATGGCTGGTAGGCTGTGGTAGGCTTTCATTATGATTAATTAATTAAAGAGAAACTGTTGCCTGGATGTGAATATTTACACACACTGCACATGTGTGTGGACACGATTTTCTTTCAACCTAACCTAACCTTTCATGCTAAAGCATTCCCTAAAACCATTTTCCATACTCATTCTAAAATGTTGGATAACAAAGCATAGATATTTTCTTAGTGTTTTTTTTCATGGGATGAGGGTCCTCTGTTATAATTGCACCTAATGCTCTTATGGGTCGGGTGTTGACCTTGTGATTTAGAGAATACAGAATCCTGCTGTGTGTGAAAGTGTTTAATTTCAGGGCTAAATATCCAGTCTTATTTGATTTATGCAATCAGTTTGGGCAGTGGGTGGAATAAGAAGTCCAAAAATATTGCAGTGTGTGTAATTATTCTTTCTCCCTGTAAACATTATGTTATGTTTAACGTAAAGCTTGCTTGCTTACTTACTTTTTTAACTCCTCTCAATTGTGGTATTGGTATGTGTGAGTGAGTAAAAACTGCACTGCACTGATTTGCCTGCTTAATGTTTTTTTTTTTACTTTTTCATTTCTCTTTCATTTAAAAAAATCAAATCCTCTCTAAAGTCATATCTTAACCCTTAATTTTACAGCAACAACACTGTAACACAGTGAGATTGGTGCTAACAGGCATGTAATAATAATAATAACACATTGATTTTATATAGCGCTTTTCATGACACTCAAAGACGCTTTACAAAGGACAGTACAAACACACAGTAGTGGGGCATACATTACATACAGTATGTAAGGACAGTACAGACACACAGTATTGGGACATACATTACATACAGTACACAGTACAAACACACAGTATTGGAAAAAAATGAACAGAGGTAAGGGGAGACAGCAGGACAGGAAAAATACAAAGGGGAACAACAGATTAGGACGGAGGGGACTGGTGATGTTGGTAGTACTGGAAAAGGAAGACTCAGGTGTGATAAGTGATTTGAAAGAGGTGGGTCTTGAGGTTTTGTTTGAAGGACGGTAGTGAGTTCGACTCTCAGATGGCTAGGGGGAGTTCCAGAGGGTGGGGGCGGCGATGGCGAAGGCTCTGTCCCCCAGAGTGCGGTACTTGGATTTGATGGTGGGAGTGAGAAGGTTGGCATCCGAGGAGTGTAGATGGCGAGGAGGGGAGTGGCGGTGTAGGAGATTGGTGAGATATGGGGGGGGCAAGGTTATTGGGGGCTTTGTAGGTGATGAGGAGAATTTTGAAGTGTATACGTTGTTTGATGGGAAGCCAGTGGAGTTGATGGAGGATGGGGGTGATATGTTCTCTGAATGGGGAGAGGCATCCAAATGGGGATGGGGATTCTTTCCCTATTGGTTGATTACCACAGAAAATCACTTTAACAACAACATTGAATACAGTCATATATAAAAAACACACCTTCTAATAGTGAAGCAGTAAAGGTAGAGAGAACCAGATGCCTGAACAGCTTTACTGTTTGGACCCCTGAAATGCTACAGCACTGACCAAAGTTATAACAGTATTGGGAAATTATTACATTATCAGGTTCTACAAAATTGATGCTAACTTGATAATGTAATAACTTCCCATTAATGTAACACTTATTACATTATCGGTCTGGCGATTATTACATTATTGGGAAATGCACTTTATTACATTATCGGGGAATTATTACATTATCAGGTTTTATTACATATTTTAGGGAGTTATGAGAGAATTTGTATTACATTATTAGGAGTTATTACATTATTGGGAAACTATTACACTGCTAGAAGAATTCCAGTCTCACTGAGGTAGAAAGTTTTTCTGTGGGTTGGCAGTAATCTCTCGTGAGGTGTGTGTGTGTGTGTGTGTGTGTGTGTGTGTGTGCTCGGTCTGTTTGCACTCGCAAACATGTGATGTTTGATTTCAGCTAGTGTAGTTGGAGTTGATTGTATGGCCTGTTCTCAGCAATGAACTTTGAGTTGTTTCATCTGCATTTTAAGGATATTTTCTATGAACAGGGAAGGTAGTTGCTATCTTTTATCCCACTGAGTACCTGGAGTGTGTGTTTTTTGGAAGGTGTGTGTGGGGTGGGGGGTGGGGGGCAGTTCTGTGTTGTGTTAGAGAGAAAGAAATGTTGGGTGGCAGGTCATTTTGCCTGTCACTGGCTTCTGTAAGTGACACATACCTTTGTGGTGGATGTGAAAACTCTTTCTCTGTCATCATTCCTCTCTCATCTCTCTCTCTCTTCTCTTTTGTGCAGCTGATCTCCCCTGGTGTACATCTACATGTGAGGAGGCACGTGGACAGTTGGTTGGGCCCCTCTTTATTTACATTGTTTGTTTCCAAGAAGGTGCATGTTTGTGTGTAGGGTTGTGCTTATGACTTTGTCTCGTACAGGGCTATATTTTTTAAGCCTGTGTGTGTGAGAGAGAGACACTGTGTGTGTGTGTGTGTGTGTGTGTGTGTGTGTGTGTGTGTGTGTGTGTGTGTGTGTGTGTGTGTGTGTGTGTGTGTGTGTGTGTGGCTGTGTCTGTGTCTGTGTGTGTGCACACGCATGTGCATCCTTGGTTGTGCTTGTCAAACAGCAGAGATTCAAGCAACTCAGCGTATTTGCGTCTCCTCCAGTTGAAGACCCTCCATCCTGTTCAGCACTGCAGCATTATGACACTACTACCATTAAAGGAATCTAAAGCCAGCATCCATTTCTGCATGTGTTCACAGGTGCCCTCTTCATTCTCATCAGTCTGACACTGGCACATGGGCAAAATGTAAAACCCAGTAAGGCTAACAGAATACTCTAAAACTGAATGATGTTTGTGTTATGTTCACACTGGTAAAGAAATATTGGTGTTTGTACAGCAACAACGTAGATTGGTACTTTTAGAAGTAAATACGTTTCATCTATTATCTGTAATGCATAAAATTAAGGAGATTAAGTGCTGAGTTCTTCAGGGATGACCAAATGTCTTAGAATTTGTTTTGATTATCTGGGTTCACTTAACTTATAAAAGAAGAACTAATTATTTGCTGTTCTGTACTTAATTTATAGAGAGCACTTCCTCTAAATTTGTCATATCAATGCCTACCTTTCCAGAGAATCACAGTAAGTAAATACTAGGACATAGTGGAAACACTGATGATGCAGGAAAGGGTAATGATTTACTGTGTGTACCAGCGGTAGCTTGTGCAGATGTGTGGTGTTGTGGTAGGATGGTTCATCTCTGGTGCACTGTTTTGTGTCTTCTCGAGCTGCAGTATAACCAATTATGTCCTGGAATGGAAACAGTGGAATCTCTGTCAGTGTAAATGCCATAGAGGCTCACATTCACTCATTGTTACTTCTGCCAGAGTGATCCTTCCTCTGTGTGTGTGTGTGTGTGTGTGTGTGCGTGTGCGTGCACATGTGTGTGTGAGGAAGAATTCTTTCTTCATATTTTTACTAGTGTAGGGTGGACATATTCTGAAACACACTGACCTTTTTGTAATGTATCGAAATTTTACTTAGCTATCTAAGTAGTGGTCCCTCGTGTATATTCAATAATTTTATGGAGCCATAACAGTAATACTCTTATAGTATTCTAATAGTATTCACCATCGAAGTGGCCTTCTGTCCATAGTTTGGAATTGGGAGGCTCTGCAGCTTGGTGTTTCTGCTGAAATTGAAAACCCCTTGGTCCAAATGGCTCAATGCAATGTTCTTGTAAGATCTCAAAGTAAGGGTTTAGCTCAGTGTTGATATTACCCATTTGATTAATATCTTGGGAAATAGTGTTTTGCCTTCAATGCCTCCTGATCGGTTACTTGGCATGTTTGTCATTTCATGGCACCTGATGGATCCGGAGTTGGCTGTAGTAAATAGTGCAGTAGTAGTGCAGTATCACCTATTTGGCTAGTGTGAATACAGCAATACCCAGATTGTATGGAGAATCTATCTATTAATTCAAGGAACGTCTGTCTGTCACTCTGTTACTTTGTCTGTTCTACGCACAACTCTTGCACTACTTGTTCTGCTGGGCTGGCAAAGGGAGTGCAGTGCCAAGTTTTGTGTTGTTAGGGCAAATAATGCCAAATATATCGCTAAAAAAGCTTCAATTGCCTTTTGTCTGTGTGTTACTGTGGGCACTCACCCTTAGAATGTGCTTATGGGCAACTTCTCTTGTTTGTGTGGGCAGTTGAAGTGGTAAGCCAACACTCATGTGCCTGATGATGAAGGCTCACTTTAAGCTGCCTGTGTGAAAGGGGAGTCCTGTCTCAAGTTTAAATGTGACATCTCAGAAATACCTGATCAACCATTATCACACAGCAGGGTCAGTTTGTCTCAGCTTGCCTCTGTGTCTTTCTAATAGGAGGCCTTAGCTCTGTCTGTCCTCTGCCCAAAAAGCAGCCTGTTTCATCATTGACTCAGCCAAAAATTCAGGGGGAGATCTAGCTGCTTAGCAACAGTGAATTCTGGCTCAGAGCAAGGGCCCCTCCCTCACAGGAGAGTTCTCTTAGATACTGGCAAAGAGTGCTTAACACCACTTTCTCTAGATACCGATCCACTGTTTGCCACTGTCTGTGTAGGCATGGTGAACTTTGAACTGTAGCTTAGAAACACTCCCACTTGAGACTGAAAAGTGTGTGTGTGGGAGGGCAAGTGAGTGCGTGATTGAATATCCTACCTGGCAGAGGTTTGCTGGAAAGACGTCTGTGTCAACTTTGCAGCATTGTGCTTGAGGTGTGTGTTTGGGGGGGGTTGCCGCGTGTGCGCGCGTCCACGCTCTGCAGAGGGAAGAGCTGTGGTCGCTGCTACTCTTGGCACGACTGTCTCTTGGTGAGGAGGGGAGGGGGCATTCCATGGCTTCAACTAAATGTCTCTCTCCCACTCAGATACAGACGTACACATACGCCACAGACACGCTTGCTGAGCTGCTGTTTTTATATTGCTGCTGCATGATGTGTTTGCAACTGAAGTCTAGAGGGGAGGGCAAACCTTTAGTGCTATAGTGCTGGCCAGTCCAAGATTGCCTCTCTCTCGTTTCGTGCTGGCTTTGAAGGGATTACAAGCCCCCGATGGACATCTCAACCAGGATACTTCTTATGTGAGTAACATGCGAGTTCTGTATGACTTTATCAGGGGAGAGATACCGCTGCTCACTGGTTGATGCTCTGTTTCTTGATCGGAAGGAGCTCTATTGCAGGTGAGCAAATGCTAACTCTTACAGAGTGTGCCACCAGTTTGCTTAACGTTATCGGACTTTAAACGTAGGCCACTTGTGTTTGACGGACTATTTGACATATGACATTGGTGTATTAATTACAAACGAATTACATGTCTGACTTGGGGAAATATGTGAAGGTTATAGGCTTATCATTTGCTGCAATATAGTCTGTAGTGAGTTTGCATTATCTAATGTTAAGTGTATTTCGTTATTGCACTACTGTGGAAGTTTCAGACTGCGGTTAATGTATTGATTAGGCTAACTGTCTGATTTATTACGTAACACATTTCAGTGACTCATTGTACTACACCTGTGTCGTTGTTGGCTAGTGTTTCCCATCTCTTTTGAACCGTTGAAGCTCAGTTCTGTTCATCAGTATCCTACCTTCACCTGCAAAGCAATTTACAGTAAATTGGGTAATGTTGCCATAATCCATATGTTACCTTAAGTCATGCAGCATGTAACCTCGGATACTGAGACTAACACCACTGCATACTTCATCTGACAGCGGTCAAAGGTATTGATTGCAGCGCTTACGCGTCATTGCAACGCAAGTTTTGGTACAAACAAATCATGCAGAGACCGTGTAGTTTCAGCTGTTAAAAACGGCGATTAAACTCATCGCTTGTCCTTTCACGACCCCATGAAAGCAGTGATTTTTTTTATTACATCAAGCTTATCTCACACCAGTTCACTTATAATACTCAGCTGGATATTCCTACACACAGTGAAGCATACTTATCACTCGACTATCACAACTCTATGACTATACGCGACTATCACAACTCTATGACTAGAGATGAGTGCAAAACTGCAATGTTGTAAGCAATACAAAACAAACCGTACACAAAGCCATATAGCAGAGAGGCCAACTGAAGTCGCAAAAAATGAATTTTTAGATCACACTATAATAATTTGAGAATGCGTATCTTGTATCTTGTGGTGAAATGTTGATGCTGTAGGCTGCACTGTACCAGAGCAGATCTGATAAGAGTGTGACAAACTACTGTTGCCTTGTACAACACAATGCAGCAACATTGTTTATAAACGTTTACGTGGAATTTATAGACCATACTGTTTTACAACCACATAATTAAGATACATGTGAAAGAACATCGGAATGTGAGCACACAGAGTACATGTTTAAAGTACTGTCGGCCTTGCTCTCATGAATCCAGAGTCTCCACCTGTATGCTTCGCTTCCATATTTCTGGCTGACTTGTGGCTGGGATGGAATGAGCTGAATGTTTAGAGAACTGTCTTGAGTATTTGCCAACTGTCTGAAGCATGTGTGAATGAGAGGTTTGAAGGCAGGGCGATGGAAGAGTTTTAAAAAGATATTTAATTAAACAGGCTTTAAGTTCATTCAGTTTTCTGTTAATGTTTATTGCAGTGCTGTATTTAGCTCTACAAAGCAAAAAGGCAGTAACTCCATATTTTGTCAGAACTGAGTTTAGACTGGAAATTGACTTTAAAACACATCCTTTGTCTTGTGACTAAATGTCTTACTTATTCTTATTAAGACAGCACATACAAGCATCACCACTATTAAACCCACAACATGTTTGACTGGGCAGTATGACTACTTTGAAGGCATTTTTTCTCAGTTTCACGGTTTGCATTGTTTACTGCACTTAGCCTTGTTAGGGCAGTATTGAAGACCAAATGGTTTAAATATTTTTATACTATTCAGATGCAGGTACTGAGTGGTGTGAGGTAACATATCTGAGAAAGTCAGGGACTATCATTTTGTGTGTGTGAAGTTGTGAACTGTAACAATGACCTGTTTATGGAGACAGAGATGACTTTTAAAGGAAGGTGCCAACCTGTACTCTGGAGCATTTATTTAACTCAAAATGTAAAAATACGAACAGTCGCAGGAACGAGAAGAACAATAATTCAACATGCATCACACAACATAACAAAATGGAAACACATTTTTTTTTCTTCACCATGCCACTCTTCCAATTTCAGCTTCTGTTGTCTTGATTTCCTCCCTCATCCTCCCCTCTCAAAAATGTTAGGTCTTACTCATGCCCTAGTCCCAGTGCCTACATTTTGGCAAGACCCAAGCATTGTGTCAGCCCCGTAGCTTTTGTCCTGTCTGGGCATTCTTCAAGAGACAGAAAGACAGTGAGGGAGTGTGAACAGGGCAAGCGGTCACCCTGGTTGCAGGTGAGGGAATTAACTGAGGGATTTATGTGTGAAATTGGACATGGTAGTGGGGCCCGCACTAAATGTCGGTGTTGGTGTTTAAATACAGTGTGGCAGGAGGAAGAAATGATAAATGAGTGTGTTCCGGTGTGGTGTTTATGAACGCCAAAGCGTGTGGCTTTGGCCATGGCGGTAGCACGCCGAACATTTCCCCAACTCCCCCACAAAGTTCACAAACATTACCCCTGGCTTTTGCTCCTGTCCCCGACAAACATACAAAGCATTTCACCAGCGTGGCATGGTCCAAGTGTGCTCCGGTGCGGTTTGTGCTGTGGGTGTGTGTGTGTGTGTGTAGCTCTCTCCCTGCGCAGGTAATTAGTAGGGCACCTGCAGCGTGTTACCCTCGCTAATGCTACTCTAACAAGAGTTCACAGCGTAGCGGTGAGAAGGGGGGAGATTCACCTTCTCACAGGGAGACAAGCTGGATAGAGATGGGGTCACATAACAACTTAAGGAGTGGGAGAAGTTAGGAGCAATAACTGAGCCTGAGCACAACTATTGCATTAAAGTTTCTTACCTCCTGCCTTGTCACGGGAGTAATGGATGCTGAAATGAGGACAGTTTATCCTGGAGGAGAGGGAATAATGCACGCCGTTTGGTTGTAGGAATAGTGAGTTCTAGAGTTTAAATGGAGTAGGGGAAGCTTTTAACTTAGAGCAGACAAATAAAACAAATATGAGTTTCACTTTTATTTTAAATAAAACCATGTCATTGTGTGTTTAACAAATAAGACAATATCAGCAGTTTAACAGTGTGAATAATTTGTACATTGGGATTCAGTGTGTGAATGAAGTGTTGCAATATTTTTGAGCAGTCTTAACTGAAAAGTTGTGGTCAGGAGATTGTATCATCATCTTACTTTAGACTACATTTTTCAAAAACTGTGGAACAGGAACCTAACTTTGACCAAGTACTTTTCTCAAAATCAGAATACAGTCCTTAGTCCTTCTCTCTACAGACAGTTATGTCTGACAGTGGCACCCATGCCCCTTTCCAGATGAATGCTCTTTAAGTGGCTCGGGGCAAGAGGCCTGTCCCTGAACACCACCGGCACCCCCTTGCTAACCCCCCTCACCTCCCACCCCCAACCTTCCACACACAGACATTAGCTAACCCTTTATGTAATGGTCAGTCAAGGAAAAAAGTGCATTGGTTGCATTGGTTGAAAGCATTGCATGGATATATCCACTACAACTTGAGCACAGTTGAGCACAGTGGCTTCAGTTTTTGATGTCCTGTGCATTAGCTGCCTGTCTGTGCTGTAATTGTTCAGTCACTCTAGTCATGGTGTCCTAACCTATCTGTGTGAGAAGAGCCACAAGCCCTCATTCTGTCTGACAAGCGTGCAGAAGGAGTGAGCCGAGGCCTCCCCTACATTCCTCTATCTTCCTCTCCCTACACCCAATCCTGCGTGTCAGATTATCCATCAACTCCTTGGGGGACAAAGATATGAGAACTTAACAAGAGTGGACACTACTGCGACTCCTTTCAAACAACCATACTCTCCTTTCTTTTCTATCTCTTTTGTTCTGCCTGTTACTCTCATTTCATTGCTTGCCTCAGCTGGCTTAAGTCTTTGGTCTAACTTGTTATGCTGTCTTTGATCTTATTGTGTAATTATTCTCACTCTCTCTCACTCTCACTCACTCTCACTCAGGGTAGCCCTCTCAGTGAGAGATTATCCAGACTCAGCATGCAGAGACGTCAGTGTAAGTGTAATTATCAGTGTTACCAGATTAGAGATGACCCCCGTCCCACGCTTGCGGATGTAGTGGGCAGTCCACATTTCCCTTCACGTGCTAATGAGTGAAGCAGGGACAGGACAAAGTGTTCCTTCTCTTCGCATGTCTGCCTGATTCGTGCCTTCATGATCATCAGTCTAATGACTATGACCTCACTCAGGGAAGGGTCAAAGATGTTGGTCTTAGGATGTGGTGCCATGCAACCAGGATTGCAGGCAGTGACATGCTGAACAGTATGCATGCTAAATGCAGTTATACAGTGGTGGGCAGAAGTACTTCAACAAGAGTCAGATTCATTGTAGACATTCTCATATTTTAAATAATGACAAAATGCTATTCCTTATAATATTCCTTTAATTTTCAAAACCTGTCAGATCATGCTGTGGGTAGTGGGTAAAAATATCTACAACAGTCTGGTGTCCCTCAGTCCGTACCTGTCTGCTTGCTTCCTGAAGATCATGTAGAGTGACTGCTTCTGCCTTCTTTACCGCTGGTCAACAGTTTTCTATTGAATTTAGGAGATGAAGCAGCCAATGGCTCCAGAAGCTGAGCGTCTTTGTCACATAGCCATGTGAACAGGGCAAGCGGTCACCCCGGTACAGGTGAGGCAAAATGGGCAATTGAGGGTTGAAGGGAGCAGGCAGGCAGCAAAAAGTTCAAAACAAGAACTGGTGGTTTATTAATAAAAAAGAAAATACCAACTGCTAATTGCTTTAGCTTCTTGTGGGCACTGGCATGATACTGTGTTGCAGGAGCGAGAAATGGATAAAGAGGGTGTTTCGGAGCCCCCCCCCCACAAACATCTTCACCAGTCCCGGTGCTTTGCCCCTGCCCCCAACAAGCATGCAAACAGTTAATAAATGTTGTAAAGTCCAAGTGCGTTCTGGTGTGGTTTGTGCAGGTGTGTGTGTGTGAGTAGCACCGTGTCTCTCTCTCTCCCTGCACAGGCAATCAGCAGGTGACCTGCCATGAGTTAAACTCGCATATGCTACTCTAAATTAGAGTTCACAGCATAGTCGTGAGAAGGGGGGAGAATCACCTTCTCACAAGCCAGTATGTGACATGGACCAATGCCTTGCTGAAAAATACACAAGCTATTTCTTTTGTTTTTTTATGTATTTTGTACAGCTGGCAGTTTATCCTGAGTTCACTATGTAGAGAGTAGTTCTAATATCGAGCAGAGAGATACTTTTCTTGTCTTAATACAACTGACCACCACTGTAATTTACATAACTTGGGAATGACATTATATAGTAGGTCTGAAAGGCAAATGGTGATTCAACAACTGTAATACAACAATTTTTTCAAAACCATTTTCCATCACTCAGAATGATTTGTTCAACATGTCCTCTGTATTTGAACTGTATTTGGTTTGCAAATTGTAAGATGTTTTTGTCTTACCTGTCTGTTTTCTTGGCTGTACCACCACCACATTTTGGCCCTCTGTCCTGTTCTATGCCATCTTTCCCTACCATATCTCACTTTCCATTCATTTACTGTTTCTCCATTTTTTGTATCCTTTCCCTCTCCCCACTCTCTTCCTCCTTTCTCCTCCATGGTTAACCGACTTGTTGTTATTTTGCATTTGTGATGAGACCTCTACTGGCCAGTAAGATGGATAAGCCTCGCAGTCAGACACTGAGCCAGGGGGATGAGGAGAGGTGTAGAGTTACAGCAACATCTATGCCACCAGGCCTGGTGCTGCTAGTTGCACATTTAACACCATAGTTTTCAGCCAGTGTCAGTCAGTTCCCCAGTGTCATACCATTGAGTTTGTGTAAAGGCTTAGATGGCCCACGCTACCAAATAAAAGGTTGTCTAGTCAGAGGAAATTCAGATGTCACGGCACCCAAAGAAAAGCCGTGGCATTGTTGCCAAAGGCTGGAATTGGAGGACGTTGGTGTGGTCTGAAGGAGGTGGTTTCTTGTCTTGTTTTTTTTTCTTTTAGGGGAGGGTGAACAATTGCGGAGTTGCCTTGTGTTGTTTGCCTGTCAGTGAGCCTGTGTTCAGGAATACAAGACTCCTTTGTCATTGGCCGTGTTGGTGGTGGGGGAATTGTAATGGCACTGACTGTCTGCCTTGAATCGAGTGGAAATAAGTAAGCTCTGTTCCTTATTTTAGCTTCTCTGTCTCTGACCCAAATTGGCAGGGTGCTGAGTGGCAGGCTTACCCATTACAGTCTTATGTATGTGGGTGATGGTGTGCATTATTTGTCATTATACCACAAACTGCCAAAAAACTACCTCAGAAAATGCATAGAAGTCACCTTCAAGAGCTGCTGGTGTTTAAAATATTTCAGTCCAAGTTCAAGCAACCGTTTCCAAATCAGACCCTTGTTTCTAGCTCTGGAAGATTATATCATGGAAACTCCAGAAGGAATTCACCTCATTATCTAAAAATTCTGTGAACCAGTCACTTCAACCATATCCAAAGCCCTATTTATTGCTAAGTGGGTGACATGACTCCTCCAAAGCACTTTAGCTAGCGAATCAACTAATAGTGACAATGGCTTCTCCGTTATCATACCCAAAGGCTTGCTAAGAGCTGTGACTTTTTTTTAAGTTACATTTTCTTCTGACAATATCCCCGATCCCTCCTCAAACCACCATTTCAGGATGTGTGGCTGATCTGAATTAACCTCACTACCCCAATGTAGCCAGTAGAGGGCAGCGGCGGTCTCTTAAATGGCTTCTGAAGGGTCCAGGCAGTTGTATTGTATAACCTGCCATCTGTGTGAATCAATGCAGATCCCTACTGTACCCTATTGAGGCCAGTCCACTCGTGGGAGGGATACTGCACAGAACACTGCGTACATTTTAGCGCCTACAGATGTGGAGGGAGCGGGGGGAGAAAACATGGGCGGGTATTTAACCCTCATTTACTTTTCCACTCTTCTTTTGCAGAAACTTTTCCAAGAAGGACCACTGACTGAACAGTGAATTGCCTTCTCCCACGTGAACCAGGAGATTACCACCACCTCCACACTTGGGGATAGTGAACTTCTCAGAGGTGTCACAGCCTTTGACCTTGAACCACTGCGGGACCTGAATTGTTCAGGAAAACCTCATGAGAGCCTCTGTGATTTAACCCTGCTGTGCATAAATCTGCGGGAGGTTCGTAGCCAGTGTGACCTACAGCCATGAGCACTGTGCAGCCCACAGAGAGTGGCTTCGCCAAAAACCAGAAGGGTTGTTTGAAGCGTGCACCGCACAGCATGACTCTGGCTCTGCAGAATGGGGACCAGAATGGGAATGCCTTTGCAGAGTCTTCCTCCTCCTCCTCTTTCTCTTCCTCCCCATCATGCTGTGGCGAGTCATCTCCAGACTCTGCGCGCAGCTCCAGCAGCCTGAGCAGCCGTTGCTCCGACAGCCCCCTGGATGTGGACATGCAAGAATGTGCGGAGGGGCAGAAGGGGCTCCTGGCTGGCAGCAATTGCAGTGTTAAGAGCACAGAAAAAGTCCCAGTGCAGCCGCATGACTGCTCAGAGTCCAACGACAACTCCGTCTCTGTCTACCTGGATGCCTGTGACCAAGACGATGACACCACCTGGAACAATAATGAGAACCTTGCTTTAGTTTTCATCCAGGAAGACACCAATGGTGACCATGGTGATACCTGTGGCAACCACTACAACAACCAGAAGGGCCATGGAAGACAGTACTCTGATGACATTCCAGCACCTCTGTGCTCTTCGGAGAATGATGACATCGATGATAATGATGATGATGATGATGATGATGATCCTGAGGAGTCATTTTTGTCAGTGAGCTCAGGGGATATGGCTGTGACGAGCAGTAGCATCAGCACTGGCCCGGATGGCTCAGAGGGAGCCCTCAGCAGTGTGTCTGTGATGGCATGCTCATCCACCTCCTCTTCTGACCAGGAGGCAGTGCCCTCTCTGTCACCTCTCCCCACTGAGAATGTGTTGAACATGGGGCCAGCTGACCATGTGGTCCTTGCCTGCCCTGAAGGTCTGACCTGTACAGCAGAACTGCAGCAGGAGTTTGCAGCAGAAGTGCCTGAGGTGCTCGTAGAGGATGTGCCTAAGCAGAAGCCGGAGGAGGAAACAGTCGAGGTCCGAGAAAGAATGGCTGACCTCCTCAGTTCTGCCTCACTAACGGAGGAAGCAATGGTGGAGGTCTTCAGTGTGCAGGCGACGGAGCCCCATGAGGGCCAGACCCCCAGCATAGTTAATGCAGTAGCTGCCACTGGAGCTCGGGGTAAGCAGGTTAGCATTGCCATCAAGCCAACAGCATCTACACAAATCAAGCCTGGTAAGAATGACATCAAGACATTCCCCAAGCCAGACTCCAGGAATGTGAAATCTAAGATAATGTCTACACGAGGAGTGCTGAGGGGTGACCAGCATGGGCAAGGGAAGAACATTGCCAGCCAGTCCTTTCCAAACAAAGAGAAGAAACCTCTGGTGGCAGCACCCAGACGTGCCCAGAACAAACAGGACAGACCAGCTGATGATAGAAGGCAGAGATCCTCCTCTTGCCAGGCAAGAGTGGCTGTACCTAAAGCGGCTATGGCAGATAGGTCTCAGCTGAACTCACAGGCAGCACTACAACGGTCCCGGAGGAAGGCCCTGCTGCTCAATGGCACTCAGAAAGTGTCAGCGGTCATGGGCAGCCTTAAAGAAACAGGGCAGGTAGAAGAGCCTGTGCCTGAGGTTCCCATGGAGGAGACAACAGAGGGACCTGGAAAGGCTGTCACCGCAAAGTCCACAGATGACACTGGACCTGCTGCAGATACAGCAGCAGTGAAGGAAAGGACAGCAGGGCTCCAGGGGGATAGTGACAAGGTGAGCGCTGTAGACACCACACACACTGCATTTAGTCTCTCAGTAGATTGGCATTCCACATTTTTGGTCTCCAAAAGCATGTGCTGATTATGTAATCATAACAGATCCATATAATATATGGATATATATATATATATTATCAATACAGGGATGACATGATCATAATAGAATTCAGTGATTTCAGTGATTTAAAAAATATATATTTATATTGTATTATACATGCAAGTAATAGTAGTAAAGTAAGTAGTAATGATGGTAAGTAATTGCAATCCAGTTTTAAGCAAGCATAATAGAGTAAGATATGATTGATGCTGGTTGTATCAACTGTCAATAACAGTAACATATCAACAAATATATTCTTATAACTGTAAGTACATTTGGAAGAGCTTACGTGTAGCTCTGAATAGTGTTAGCAGCTGGCTTCACAAAGTATGATGAAATGAATTACAAATGGCCTAGAGTTGTAGCATTTTAAGGCCATTGTGACTAATTTAAGGTCACATCATAAGTTTTTACACTAGGGCTACTATGTGGTGTTTAATCCAATATGTTGTTTTTTATTATTTCATGACCCCCTGCAAACAGATCATAGGAAAGGCCTTTAATTTCCTTTAATTTACTTTAGTGACCTTACTGTGGGGTGAAAGTTTTTTTTTTCTGGACAATTCTCCAGTACAGTTTTCTCATCACTGCAGATGCCTAAGGTGTATTCAATGCATGGTTCCTTTCTTGAAATAACACATAAGACCTGTTCTTGCAGGTGTGTTCTTTTTGTGATGACTGCTTGACGTCGATTGCAGGGAGTTGCCCACAGAAAGTAGCTTTACTTTGTCAGGTTGGCAAACGTCCTGATTGGTTGTATGAGTCCGACACTTCATTTTACAGGTTGAGAGATTTCCTACAGTAATTCCATGTTTTGATCTGAGCTGAGGAGAAGCCATCATTTTCTGTTGACAGCAGAAATGCCTCCTCTGAGTTGTGGTGGTTGTTTAACTAACTGCTCAGGCATGTTGGCCCCTTAAGCCCCATACATGTGGTCACATGACTAGGCTATGTCGCAATTCAGGCTCAAAGGGTGCATTTAGGCAGGGCTTAGCGAAATGTCAAAAAGTGACACTTGCAACACAGGAACTTCATGGCACGAGTAATTGCTTTGCAGCAAGTCCGGGGTTGTCTTCACAAACTTTGTCGACAACTCCATTTGGAATCTTGCAAAAAGTTGAACTGTTGTGGTATGGCTGCAATTTTTCTCATGTAAATCAACAGATTATTTTCAGAATAAACTGCTTTTTACTTTTTTTCTGTCATATCTCCACTTACGAAATTTGCTCTGTAAAAATGTAGTAAAATTAGTTTGGACATATGAGTGGAGCAGAATCTTTCGCTTGTGCTCTCTTTTTCTTTCACTCTCTTTTCCCCCCTGTCTGTCTGTCGCTCCACAAAACTCACTTCATGTGTGCTGAGTGTTTATAGAGAGGGGGTTGAACATGGGAGGGGGGAGGGAAAGTCAGGAAAAGGAAAAAAGCAGGGCTGGTGCTGGCACTGAAGCCTGGAGGGAACAGAGCACAACAGAGGAACTTTTTTATGCTGTTTTCAGTAGAAGTTAGCGTGTCTTATTTCCCTCCGATCCCTCCCTCATTCGCTCGCTCACTCACTCTTTTTTCGCCTCTCTCCTCCCCTCTCCCGCCTCCTCCTCCTTGCGTCTGTCGATGCATGTGTGACGTGCTAAGCTCTGTTCCTCTCCCAGCAGTCTTGCTGGATCTGTGGAATGGCCAACACCATGGTCACATTGCGCAGCCCCGAGCTGGGCCCCTTAGGCTGGGATGCTGTCACTAAACGCCAGCTCTTCCTGCAGACCGTCTCCTCCAAGCTGGGGCCCAAGACAGGCCTGCCCACCACCGTTTCATCTGTTGCTGCCTCTGGGTCCACACCAGCACCTGGCTCCCTGGAAGCGGGCACTACTTCTGGGACCTTGGCCTCCTCCAGAGCCAAAGCCGGGGTTGGAAGTTCTGCTGCCTCAAGCCGGGACTCCCGTACTACAGCAGGGAATGTGTTGCCTCAGAGGGGCCGGCAAATTCAAACAGTGGGTGAGTAAGACACACACACACACACACACACACACACGCACGCGCACACGCACACGCACACATACACAAGCAGGCAGGTTCGTTTGTGAGAAGAGGTGGTCGAGTCATACAGAGAGTCTCAGTTTTAGGCTGCCTGCTTTGGACAAGCTAAGTGTAGCACATGAGTTGAAAGTGCTTCTGTAGTGCCCAAGTTCTGCGGTTTTGTTTGTAGTGCTGACTTAGTTCCTGGAGCCGTGTGTGTGTGTGTGTGTGTGTGTGTGTGTAAAGGGAGAGCAACAAAGAGAGGGGAAATGGTGAGAGTAGAGACTCTTGCCCCTGCAGGAACACCAGTACAGGCAGGCTGGTGCTGCAGCAAAGCAGAAAATTAAATGCCATTGCATACCTCTGTACTGCCCCTTAACATACACACAATTAGTTCCTGAACCCTCTGTGTAGTAGTGTGTAAACAAATCCAGTACGTATGTGTGTATATGAAGTGAGGAGGTAAGGGAAAGCAGCTGGTGTTGAGAGAGCAGTACAGAGCTTGTTGTTTAACAGGGGCTTTAACTCTGTCTAGTCACTGGAGTGTTACGTAAGGCAATCTTTACTCTCGCTCTCTCTCTCTTTCTCCCTCTCAGTCTCTCCTCCTGACCTGCCTTTCCTTGTCACGGTGTGATATTTAAGCTGCATGTCAGAGATGTTTTTAGAAGCAGTTTTGAAATGGTAGACTCCACACTGTAATGTGCTGTACTGTACCCCTTCTGTTTTGAGATTGATCAGTACTCAGACCAAAGCACCCACTTTCCTATACAGGATATTGGGCAGTGTTTCTCTTTCTCTCTCTCTCTCTTTCTCTGTCTCTGACTCTGTCTCTCTCTTTCATTCTCTCTTTTCCTCTTTTTATTTCATTCTTTCCTCTGCCCTTTGCCTCGGGGTATGTTTCCACCCAAGTATTTGTTCCCATCACAAAAGGCTCACTTGTGTCAGGAAATGGAGATCACTGTGTGTGTGTGTGTGTGTGTGTGTGCGCGCGCGTGTGTGTGTGTGTGTGTGTGTGTGTGTGCGTGCACACGCGTCAGTGTGTGTATGGGTGTGTGTGGGGGTGTCCGACTGTCCCCTGTCTGGCCCCCATGCTGTGTAACCTATCCCCCAGACCAACCATCAGATTTCCTATTGGTGTGTGTCTGAGCTGAAGGGCAGTATTTACTGTTTCGCTGTAGGCACTAGTGTGTTTGTTTTGTTTGTTTGTGTCAGTTCACATGCAGTAAAATGTACTTAGATGGGTGAATTTTGGTAGCAGTACAGCAGTTTCCCCCTCTCTCTCTGTCTCTTTCTCTCTCACTCGCCCTTCTCTCTCGGTCACTCTCTCTTCCTCTCTCTCCCTGTTTGTGTGTGTGTTTAATGCACAGCTGCTAGGGGTTTGCATGAGAGAACATACAATTGAATCAACCGAAAAGGGCAAATTCCTTATGGACAATTGGTGAATTGTTCCTTCCCTCCACTAAGATCTATACCTAGGGTTAGACAAAGCCAGACCTTTATTGCTGCCTGACTCCTTGAGGTCTAAGTTAAAAATGTGTACGTATGTGTGCCTACGTTGGGGCAGAAGGATAGTTTGAAGGGGGGGCATATTGGTTAGCTAAAGTAAATAATTTACTGAATATTTAGCAGTCCAGAAGATGCAGCAGATATAACTACTTCTGCTTTTAGCTTTACATATTTAAATGATAAAAAAAAAATCACAAATGTGTTTGGGGTCAGAGAGGTACAGTAACAAACTAGACTGCATTCCCGCAGAAAATGCAAAAAGTGTGCTTGCAAATATGCGTGCCAACATTCTGCCATTCATTTTCAATGGGCCAAGAAGTTGCAGAAAAACGACAATAACGGACGAACGACAAGAGGTACGGTATACCGAAATGTAGGCGGTCATGTCCAAACCGGGCCGGTCGTTTTAGAGTTGGAACGGTGTCTCTATCTCCAAAGCCTGAGGACTAGTAGCGTCTTCAAGATCTGGTTCAGGAGAAGAAGAATAATAAACGGGGAGATAACAATAAGTGTGCTCTGCAAGCACACTTAATAAGATGTTCTGGCCCCAGACATTACACTGTTCCTGTAGTACTTTGATGCAACAGCAGAGGGAGCTTGATCAAAGCAGTTGTTTGCAGTTCTGTCACAGCTCCCTCAGGATTGCATGCACCTGAAATCTCAGACCGGTAATGACATTACCATGGAGGCAACACAGATAACAATATGATCTCTCTCTCTTATTCTCTCTCTCTCTCTCTCTCTTCTCACATACCCCCACACACGCACCCTTTCACGTACGCACACACACGTACACACAAATTATGAGACACACACACACACCTATATCTTGACTGCCAAAAGGAATGGTGAGTCATTGGGAGTGTGACGGGTGTATTTATCCTGTCGGGAAGTGTGTGTTGTCAGAGGAAATAAGATGGAGCAGAGACCGGAAGCACTCCTGTGTTCCCACAGCAGAATAGCAAAACTCTGACCTTAACTGCACCTGAGTCAACCACACCAGGCCTCTGTAGAGAGATAGAGGGGTCCCATGGGAACTGTAGTTTTCTTGGTCAACACATGACTGAATGTGTTTCTGGCACACAAAGCACATGGCGGTGCTTGTTGGCTAGCCTGGCCACCGTAGTTCAGTTGAAAAGCCATTGAACCTACTTCCAGAAAGACCTTTACAGCCCAAGCCCGCCTCGACAAGGTTGTGCTATCGTTCTCGCCCTTATCCTTATTGGTGTGTTGGAATGGGTGCTGTACACTTATCTTACTGATTTCTTAGTTGTACACTGTCCTCTCTCTTTAGTGATATTACAGGCTAAAACATGCGTCCTCTTTCATGCCTTTCTCATAAATTGTTTTGATTGCAATTATTACATATTTCTCTGATTAACCTAAGCTCCGTGGTCCTACTCCATTTGTTTTTGGTGCCTGGGCTGTAACACTCAGATATGCTGAGTGTACCCATTTATGCCCTTTTCTTAGTCACACTGCCAACAACTGTTATCTGTAGCCATCTTATTACGTGTAGTTATGTGGTGAGCAAATAATAATTTTGATATGATTTTACTTATTGTGGAAGTCACAGTGCAGTGAAGCTTGAAAAAGGTCACGATAATGTCCTTATGAGGTAAGCCAGCCTTGTATATAATGTGTTTTAAAGTAAATTCTTGTCTTGTTCTAGTCGTGGCCAGGATGGTGAATATAGAGCATGCTCCACTTTCTGTAGGCTTCACTGCACATCCACTACAGCAGAATTATTTTTACTTACAGATATAGTTATAGAATAGAACACATATGACTTTCTGCTGTTTGTGGTAAATAATTTGATGGCTTTGGTTTTAGGCATTCCAAAGATGCGGGTACTGGAACGGAACCTCACCGCATCACAGCCCACTCCTCCTGCTGCCTCTGTCTCGCCAAAGTTTTCCCAGAATGCCCAGAGTTCTGGAGTCACCCGTCTTCCCGGCTCCTCAAAGCTGCCTGTCAAAGGCCTATCGTCAAGCCTCAGCTCCTCATCGCTAGGTAGCTCAGTCAGTGAGGCTAACTCCACCACTCAAAAAGGTAAGGGACTTGTGTAAGAAAGTCCAGTTATGTGTGATTGCGTGTGTATGAGTGTGTGTGTGTGTGTGTGTTTGTGTGTGTGATACATTCATATGTGCTGTAAATACTGTATACATCAGGTTGGAAAGCTACTTATTTACATCGCTGAGCAACACTAAAGCTCAGTTAGTCATGTTGACTCTCCCCAGAACCACACATGTATACTCAATTTCACTCACTCATTTGTTCCAGACCACGTGCATACAGTCGCACACACACACACACACACACACACACACACACACACACACACACACACACACACTCTCTCTCTCTCTCTCTCTCTCTCTCTCACCCATCGTCAATCCTAGTTCCTTTCTCCAGTCTGCTCCCTTACAGCGGGCACTCTTCTAATTAAACCCATTCCTCCCTTTGACTGAGTGATGATACCCTTACCATGCCTTCCCATCTTCCCTTTTTCTCCCTCCCACTTCCTCCCCCTTTTGGTCCTCCTCCTTTTGGTCCTCCTCTTCCTCCTCCTCCTCCTCTCTGCCTGTCCTCTCTCTGTATTAGTCACCCCTTCACTGGTGCCTGCTGGAATGTTGGTAGAATCCCTCCTTTGCCCCACATGGTGTCCCGGAAACTTCTCTGTAGTTCAGAGGTCACATCTGGATTGGTTTATGTGTGTGTGCTCCATTGACCCACATGCTCATGTTGTACTGAGGGCTTAAATCCACAGGATTACATGTAGAACCGTCTGGAGTGTCTCTCTTACTCTGCTCATATCCAACAACATTAGGATTTATGTGGCTTTCAAGACCTCTTCGCTAGCCCATACCAAAAAAGTCTAATTGGCAGACAAAATCCGGTCAGGAGGGATTATATAAAATTTGAAGACTGGTTGGTGTTTTAAAAAGGGTTTTTGAAGAGAAAACATAAAACTAAACTGAAATTGTGAGGGTTCTGGAAGCTTTTCTGCAATGTATTGTACCATTGCTGTCTCTTCACTGTCTACCTGTGACTCAGATAAGTGTTTGTGTCCAGCATGTAATGCTGGTTTGACTGGCAGGCGGGTGTTGAGGCTGATAGAGCTGCCTTGTTGAGAGGTGTCAAGGGATGCAGTAGCAAGCGGCTCCGTTTTTGAAGCTGGAGTGATTTGCAGCTGCAGCTGCTCTGTTTTCCTCAGCTGACTAGAGTCAGTGGCCGCTGAAGGATTTGGCTATCAACAAGTCTATAGATCAATGTTCTGTCAGCTCCCAGCACACATGCCACAGTTTGATGTTTCAGTGTGGGGACAGGAGTGCTGTTTTGAACCACTTTACCTTGTATACAAACAACTAGTAAAAGGGTAATTTTTGTGTGTCTCTCTTTCTGTTTTGTAGTTTTATATTTGAATTTTGGATCAGTGGTCTCTGAGCTGCACGTCCAAAGACTTGCTTTGTTGGCCACTGTAGAAACCATACAGTAGGGTGGTGGGAGTAGAGAATTATACAAAGAACAAAGGGTAGGAATAGAGAAACTAAAAGACGTAGTAGACTGGAAGATTCTACAAAGTAATTCCTGTAGATCACCTTCTAAAAGTAGATTAAACACCCCATTTAAACCCCCCCCCCTACACACACAGTTAATATTATCTTAGCCTCTTAATGTTTCTTCCTCAGATACACACACAAATATCAGCAGTGTTTTTGTATGCGTGTTTCATTTTTTCTTTGTCTGTACATCTTCTCTGTTACTCATGCTTTCCTGTAGGTGTTAATAATAATGTCCAACAGATGGTGAATATGCATGTTGTTATGGTAACAGATGAGTGCAGATGCACTTAAACTTTCTGTATTTACAGTATCTTGAGAAAAGAAAAATGTGTGTGTTAGGGGCTTCAAAAAACCCAGAGGTTGTTTAAAGGTGCGTATGGCCTCTGTAGTCATTATAATCTCCTTTTACAATTGCCACAGATACAAAGGCTGATTGGGCTTGGGTGATTTTTGCAAGGAGGCTTCTAATGGTGTTTATGTGCGTTTATCTGTACAGTAATCAGCTAACTAATGACTGTCTAATGATCGTAATCATGAATGCTATTAAAACATGAGCTGCATCGTTGATGAGTATTGCGCATACGGGCATCATGGGGGTGGGGGATGGGATTGGGGGGTAAATCAAAGACAGACACAGACACACACACACACACACCACATGTGTTATTTACAGAATCTGTGGTGATGTCACTTATACCAGGTATATAACTTGATGACCATTCGTCCACAGTTCCACCCTCTGCTGCTGGTGCCAAGACCCAAATTCCTGATGAGAGGCCCAACCGCCCTGCCCCCTCGGTGGACCCACTCGTCCCAAACAAGCCCCTCACCAGCACCAAACCTTCAGCCATGCGAAACAGGTCCACCTCTGTCCTTGGCAAAAGCTCAGTAATAGGTGGGTGTGAAATGGGCACAGTAGAACCACAATCACCCTTCCACGTATTTATCCACACAGATGTAGATGTACACATACACATGTTCACAGACATATAAAAACGTCATGAGTGTGACTGACACCTAATGATTAAGAGTCTTTGGTGAGATTTGACTAATGTGATTTAGCTTATTCACACGCCATGAAAAGAATTTCACATTAAAAATGTGTGAAATCGATTTTTTTGTAAAAGTAATGATTTTGAGCATGAAATTTTAATATCCCATTAATCATTACACACAATAGGAAAGGACCATTATTCAGTTTAAACCTCCTACAGTCACGAGTCTTCTCATGTAGCCCCCTTAGTGCCATGGTTAATGGCAGCCTTTTAATGAGTTCACTAGGCGCTTAGCCACTGATTACCCCACCGATGGGTTTAGCCTGGGCTTTGGTTAATAGGGCTGTTCACAGCCTGGAATGGAGAACCTATGTGATTAATGCCAGATAACTGTGCAATGTGCTCTTAACTTTTATACCTCGGCCTCAAAGCCAAACTTAATGTTTTGTTCTGCATTGCATTTCGTCAGTGTTTTTATGGCAGTTGTTGTAATGGCAAGCATGTGTGGTTCAGGCATGTCTGTGTTTACTGTACTTGCTTGTGTGGGTAATTGATTCCCTAAGGTTTTGTTCAAGAGTCGCTGTTACGGCACAAGCATTATTTATGTCTGAAATGGTTCATATGTCAGAACCATGTGATGCCAATTATCTGGTGGTTTTCCTCATGCATCAGAGTTTTACATTTAGATTCACTGATTGGAATCAAGACTGTACCTCAGACTCTTGAATGAAGAAGTAGCAAAAATGTTTTGGGCCAAGTATGATGGACTTTGCAGGAACATAATGGTAATTAAAACATAAGACTAAACTATGCACACACTTAGAAATGTAGTATAATAGGAAAATTGGAGTAAAATACTCCAAAGACTTTGCAAACTTTGTCAACTCATACTTAAGAGAGTGAAATGTTCTCTGTGTTGCTGTGTCAAAGTAAAGTACGCCCCAGAACTGGAGAAGTACCAGCCTTTAAAACTGGTGAGAGGCACCTAATGCTGATCAGCAATTAGAAGCTGAGTTCCTGCCCTCTTGCAACCTGCAGATAAATGCACACTGAAGCAGAACTAGCAAAAGGCATAGTGGGCCCTAACACTGTGTGCAGTGCCCCAACTAGGCTTTTCTAAAACGTAGAGAGATGTTAAAGTACTTCTAGGGATTAGAACAGAGATTGTCAACCTTGCACACAGAGTCCTGTTTCCTGCACTCTGTTTTATATACCAGCGAACCTGCTCTGCTGCTGCCATGGGCTTTGACTATTTCTCCTATGTGCCTTCAGGGCTGAAGACTTCTGCACAAGCCAAGCCAGCACAGAGTGCCCTACAGAGACATCCCTCCACCCGCCTCAACAGAGCCTCTGCAGCCGTCATAGGTAAGGACAAGCTGTTGTGGGCAGGGTTGGGCAAAAATACTTCAAAAAGTATTTCCAAATAAAATACCAAATACCCAACTAAAAAATGTATCAAAATGGAATCACGTGACACACCCATGGAGTTGCATGCATATTGAGGGCATAATACCACCACCTGACATAATACCATCTTTTTTCAAAGTTTGACCTATATTTTCACCTGTTTAGTGTTCAAAATGTCTACAGTGTGTAAACAGATGACTTTAACACCCTCATCCTCAAAACAAGTGCAGTCATGTTCTATGATTCTATAGATCGGGCATAAGTCTTATTTGCGAATGGATTTTATCTCTTGCGCTTTGTTCTCTTCCTTACTTAGCTCAGACATCTCTCCCATGTCACTGTCTGACCGTAGTGGTAATGTCTTGACACTGTCACTAGTGCTCCTCGGGCACCTAGCTGGCGCTTTAATTCTACATTACTTCACAATGAGAACTTTTGGATTTCTATTCAGGCTAACCTTTTACAATTTATAAAAATCACTCAAAGCTCAGTGGACGATCCACGCATAGTCTGGGATGCAGTCAAGGGCTTTGTCCATAGCTTTTTAATTTCATATGCATCATATCTTTGAAATTACATTTTTGAAAACTCTGATCTTGAGGCTGAGCTTATTTTATCAGAGGCATCAAAACAAGTCTCCTTTTCTCTTGAAACAGCCACTAGAGTTAGCACGGTGAAAACTGAACTGAATCTTGGACCCAAAGCAGAGTTTCTGGTTCAAAGATCCAGGCAAAATTACTATTTCAAAGTCAAAGTCAAAGTCAGCTTTATTGTCAAAAACCATATGTACAGGTTGCACACACAGAATTTGAAATTGCAATGCAATTCAAAGGGAGTAGGCCCAGCCATTTTCTAGCACTACAACTGCGGAATAATCAAAAGTTTGCTAACATACCTGGTATAAGGCAGTCCTTTGGTGAGGTCCTTACTCTAGACATATTAGTGACACCCTCTACTCTTTCTACTCTACCCTGTACGTGTCTGAGTCTTTATGTGACAAATCTACATTTTCATACAAATAAAATAAATACAAATATTTTAAATACATGTATTGAAAATACTGCCCATCCCTGATAGTGGTTTCTGCTCAATTTCATGTCAGTTCATGTCTATGTCTTCTTTCTATGTGTTGTGCAGCTTTTTATACCTCTGTCTGAGTAGTTTACTTATCTAGGGTGCTTTTCTCAAATTCAACATTTCTAACTTATTAGCTACTTGGTAGTACAGAAATGCCACCCCAAAGTCTACCTTGCATTTTAGTTGAAACTTTTGTCGGTGTCAACATCATATACCTTTGGTAGGAAACTGATATGAGCCAAATAGACAGTTAGATGTGATTGTCAGTGGCGCCAGTGGTGCAAAGATCGAAGCTATCAGCAAATGGCAGTAAAGTATCATGGTGGAGTACATCAAGACACTTGCAAAACCTATGGATTTGTAAGAAAACAATTTCCTACACTACATGCATTGGCATTTGGACAAGTGTAGCACTTGAGTTAGTTTTGCCAGATGTTTTTATTATCAGCATTGTATAATTTCAACAAGATCAAGAAGGCATATGTCTTCAAAGGAAATGGCAATGTCATGGCGGCAACAAAAAGGTTAGCAGCCCAGTCAGAATGACTTTTCCCTGTATTTTTTCCATTGCTTCCATGCTTCACAAAATGAAGGAGGAACAATGGTAGAGGCCACTATGGAAGTACCCATAACTGTAGTTGTACTGAAATACGAGAGCTTTGAGAAACAGTAGGATTTTGC
Organism: Setipinna tenuifilis; assembly: GCA_030347295.1. Classification (NCBI taxonomy): domain Eukaryota; kingdom Metazoa; phylum Chordata; class Actinopteri; order Clupeiformes; family Engraulidae; genus Setipinna; species Setipinna tenuifilis. The sequence continues at coordinate 11,329,929 of CM059265.1, forward strand.
CACTGCCATAGTACAACTTTTGTAGTATTATAGTAGTAAAATGCTAACCTAGGAAGTAGTTCGAGAAACACATCCCAGTTTTGGTGGTCACGTTTAGCAGGTCAGTTAAGCCTGTTTTGAAGTTTTGATGTTTCTCTGGTGACTGTTCTCCTCATTTATCTAAAACCTTTTGTAGTTTTTGACAGTGTATGATCTGACTGTGCAGGCATAACTTGTCAAGGGTGAAGTAAATCATAAACATTTCCCCATCATATCACTGTATTTATTGCACACAGCTGCTGTGACATGGCAGACGCACAGACACACGTCTCAGTGTTACGCACGTGTATTCATTGCTCTCTCCCTGCTCCCCAGTGGAAACTCATTCAACTCGTTTAATAGGCCAGCGGAGCTCTAAACAGCTGTTATGCAACATGCTGAAGGGAAGTTTGTTTTTGTCTCCTGGGAACTTGTTGTGGGCTCGTTGGGTTATAATTGCATCCCTGGCCGATGGTGGTGTTTGCCAGCACTGACAGGAATGTTCCCCTTGTTCCAAAATGTATCAGAATGCCAGCTTTCCCATTTGTCTCCCCCACACCCTCAGAGCCCCTGTGCCAGGGCCCGCCTCTATCACAACAGATCCCTCCTCCAATCCAGTTACCTTGATGTAATTAGCGCCAGAGGACTCACTGTGCGGCCATGCAGCGGCTCGTGACCATGAAACAGTGGAGAGGGCTTGTGTCAAATGCATGCTCACCTCCTTGCCCCTGCCTCTCCAAGAGGCTGCTGTTTATGCCATTTGCACCTCTCTTCCCCATGTACTGTATGTATCTCCTCTTTCTTTCCTCACTCTTATGCTGCTCAGTGGATTATTTTGTAAACCTCACAAAAGACATAACCATTTTTGAGTACTCTACAATCCGAATTAAAACACTACTGTATATCCAAACACTCAAAATGCATGCGCCTGTCACCTTTATGTGTTGAGATAACCTAAATCCTTATCTTTTAAAGGCAGAGTAAGAGATGATGGAAAGGTTTGCATGAATAAAGTAGTTTTTGAAGGTATACTTCTAAAAAAATCCCACTTCTCCTTCCCTCTCGAATTGATTTTGTGCAGTTGGAATGGGTGCCAAACAGACAGGCATGTTGGCTATTTAATGGTTTGTACAGGAGTACAGTTATGGTGGTGAGTTAAGATCTCTATGTATGAGTTTGGCTAAAGCTAGTCATTTGTTTCTGCTGCTCAGTCCAGCAGGTGCTGCTGTTGTGTATACTGAGGCCCTCTGCCCTGGTTCCTGACATTATGATTGGTCTTTAGCATGGCATACGGATGGTGAAGGGGCACTTTTTGGTTGTTGGAAAGTGGGTTGTTGCCTTTTTGCTGCTGAAACATAATGTAATGGTACTATGTTAGCACAAGAGCATTGTCTGCGGCAGTACATGCCAGAATAACAGGAAAGAGGCTAATTTAAGGGTCGAAGATTCTAAACAGTTTAAACACTTAAAACAGAAAAAGGTTTTCATGTCTGTCTGAAATGTTATATGTGTTATTTGGGGCTGCAATGGGTGTGATGCGGTTAGATTTGTGATGAAAGCACAGTTCTGTTGTGGGTGAAACAACACAACAAAAAGTTGGGGGTGCGCATCTGTTTTTGCATCTGGCTGCCGTGTTTCTGTGGTTAATTATGTGTGTGTGTGTGTGTGTGTGTGTGGGTGGGTGTGTGCAGATATGTGTGTGTGTGTGTGTGTGTGTGTGCATGCGTGTGTGATTTGTTTTTTGAACTACCTGTCTCCTACTCTGTCCGCCATACAGTCTTCCAGTCAGCGAGTCCTGTCTCAGCTGGCACCACAGGCTCTGCTGGAGCACAGACCAGAGCAGGCAGGACACAGGGTTGTCGATACTATATAGCTGTCTTTTATTCACCTCTTCTGCCAGTGTGTCTACATTATATCTTTCTCTCACAGACAGACGCCTACCTGTTTATGTATGTATTGTCTTTCATATATTAAATGTCTTAAAGTTTTCTGTCTTTTTTGGTATCTAATTTCTTTCTCATCTCAGTTCCTTTTATTCTGTCTCTACATTTTTTCTCTCGCTTTCTGTTCTTGTCATATTTGCTGTCTTAGTCGATCGTTCAATTTCCACATGTAAATGAAATGATACATGGATGACTCTCTCTTTCTCTCCCAGTCCATATCTCTCCCCTCTCTCACTCTCTCTGTGTTTGAGAGAGATGCTCTGTGGCCTTGGCCATGAAAGCTGAAGGATGGGAGGGATGTGTGGCTGTGGCTCCAGATGGCTTTAATTAGCATTGGAAAGTGCTGGCGTGTCCTTCCTCTACTGTGAAGTGCTTGCGATCAGTGCTGGAATGGGATGAGTTATGCATATTTGTGTGAGATTGTGTATGTGAATATGATTGTGTGTGTGTGTGTGTGTGTGTGTGTGTGTGTGTGTGTGTGTCAATAAGAGATGTTTGTCTTTTTGTGTGGGCATGTGTTTTTGTGTGGGTGTGTGCATGCGCTATGCACCATCCCTTCGGTTAGCACGTTGTGTCCATATTCTCTCCAGTAGGTCTCTATTCTATAGGCTCTATCTATCAGTGTAGTATTTTCTCACTCTGGTTAGGACATGTGCTGGCTGAGGTACAGCAGTTGGCACAAGGCTGCTGATCAGTATCACTCATCAATATTCCTGGGCATATGTGCTGCCTCCCCCACCCCTTACACACACATACCACCCGCTCTTTCTCTCATTCCCTCTTTCCCTTTCTTTTATTCTCCCTCTTTTTTTCACTCTTGTGCTGTCTCTGTCTGTCTTGGTGACAAAGACAGGCATTGACAGATTCCCGCTGCTGTAATCCTACTGTGCACTGCAGGGCTCATGTCCCCCCCCCCCCCCCCCCCACACACACACACACACCCCAGAATGAGCTCAGTATGGCACCTGCTAAAGAGCGAGGAGAAAGGCAGAGATGGGAGATGAAGTTTGAAACAAAAATGCAGAAATGCGTGAAATCATCCACAAACAAATTCTGATGATGACGATTCAGATGGAAAAGCAGGGAAAAGGGGGGGTTGGGGAGATGTAGGCCAAATTATGACTACCTCACATTTTATTTAAATCCCCCCCCCCCCTCTCTCTTTCTCTCTCTCGGTGTCTTACTTGCTCTATATATATACATTTCTGTTTGGACACTGGTGGCTGCAGTCAAGGTTACAGCTCATAAAATATTGTAGAAAAGAAATATCAAAATAATATATATCAAATGTAATTATAATACTGTTTAATCTTTATTTTATTTCATGAAATGTAACCTTGACAGCAGGCACCAGTGTCCCAACATCCCCACCTTTCTCTCTGCTCTCCCTCCCCCTCTTTTTCATGCTAAATGGGAGAGCGAGGGAGAGAAAGAGAGAGGGGGAGAAAGGGAGAGAGAAAGAGATGACTCTCAACCCGCCCACTCCCTTGTGTGTGTACACTCCTCCCCCTTCCTCAGCTTCTCTCCTCTGCTCCCCCTCCACCCACCCCCTGCCTCCGAGCATCAATCGCTCTGTGTGAGTGTGGGTGCACATATATGTGTGTTTCTGCGTGTGTGTGTTTGTATATGGGTTGGTCTCAGTGCGGTAGCGAAGGGATGCTAAAGCACAGCTTTGTCTGTGTGTGAGTTGCTAACGGACAGGAAAAACTAGAGGATTCTAAGAGGGTGGCAGAGAGGATTATCTTGTCTGCTTTCACGGCGTGTGTGTGTTTTTGTATGTGTGTGTGCTTGTGTGTGAGTGAATGTGTGTGAGTGAATGCTATGCAAGAGGATTCCCTGACGACTTTCTCGTGGCTGCGCCCTAGGGGAGCCTCTTCCCCTCATCTTCAGTGGTGCTGTTGCTAGTGGAGCTGCATCTCACAGCATCCTCTACCACTCTTTTACTCAGGTTCCCGCGCAAGAGCAGCCCGGACAACAACAAGACATTTTTTTTCAGTGGGAATTTTTGTTCTTTTATCATTTTGGAATCAATCCTATCCACACTTTCCTCCCACTGTCACTCTCACTCCCGTGAGTTTTGGGATGTGATAGCAGAGTACTGTGGTGGTTTTTAAAGGAATAATTGTTGTGGGGTGTCCTTTTTTCTATTGTGTTTTTTTTGTCACTTTTATCTGATTTTTCTCGATTCTGCTTTAAATTTTCATTTCCCTTTTCATTTTGGACATTTGTTGGAATTGTTCCTCACATTGTCTCCCAGAGAGACAACATGTTGTGGTCTCCCAGACTCTCACTCTCAAACTTCCATGTGAAGTTGACTGCCAAGGGATTATTCCGGAATCTGCAGCTACTGTCAGGATGCAAGAAGAGCACTGTGGTGTTCCACGCAGGTCTGTTGACCTACTCTGCAAAACATCCCTCTTCTCTCTCCCAATTTTCCTCCCCTCTTTCCCTTCTTCACACATCTCTTATCCACTCTTACTCTCTGTGCTTTATCCCACATTCATGACATTAGGACCCGATTCATCATTGTTGCCTCTCAGTGCGGCTGCTTATAAAGAGCCATTTGTTTGTATTTGCATGTGTGTGTGTGTGTGTGTGTGTTTGTGCGTTATCAAGCATGTGTGCCTCTACTAGGGGGCTGGGTGAAGACCGACGGTGGTTGCAGTGTCATTTCCAGCACTGCCCATGCCTAGTGGGCACCATGTGCCATGCCACAAATAGAAACCTACTCCTTAGTGCACACACAAACGTGTGTATGTGTGTATGAGAGCAGGAGAGTGTTTTGCTTTACCATTTAATTTCTTGTGTGTTAGAAGCAGTATTTAATATACAATTAGAATTTTAAACATGGTTTACATGTACTAAATTGAGGCATGTTTAAATCATGTGTTTTACTCATTCCACTGTCATCGTTTCCCCAGTAGGCATACAGCTCACGTGGCCAGCTGTGAAACGTGCTCCATCTTTAAAGGTTTAGAGACCTAGTTGTGCTTGCAGGCAGCAAAGCGGAATATAGGTTAGTTCAAGCTTTAGTCACTGATGGTTCATACCAGGATGCCCGTTCTGTGCAACAGTAATCTGGGTGTGTGAAAAACACACACACAGATACATACACACGTACACACACTCCATTTTTTTTCCTAATTTTTGCTTGTTGTCTGTCTGTCTTACCCCATATTTCTCAGGCATATGTTCCTATAAAGATTAGTTTAGGAGATTTGAGGGAATTGGTCAAAATCTGCACCAGTGATTTTGTGACATTTTTCTTTATTTGGTTAAAAGACAGCTGTGCCTCGATGCATTTCCTCATCATCTGTTTAACTTAATCCTGTCATAGTTTTTTTTATTATTATTTATTTATATATACAAATTCTACTGTGTTGTGCTTGGATAGTGGACAGAGGAGCAATATGCAGAAGCAAAATGAGCAGAGTGTTTCTGCAGCTTCTGTGAATTAAATGGAAATTGATTATCATTTTGTCATCGGGCACCTCTGTGGGTCGACTCTCTCATAATGCGCCTTTTCTCCTTGGAGATCACAGCTGATTCCAAGAAAGGTGTGCACAATGGCATCCAGTCACTTTTGCACACATCATCCACCAGCTGTTCTCCATATATGGGTTACCATGGCAACTGTCATGTTGGAGGAAGTAATGGTGTCATTAGCTGTGAAGGCAGGCGTAGAATAGGAACGCCCCCCAGTCACCCTATAGAAGGCTGCTGCTCTGACTAGGCTTTTTAGATTGCTTCAGGACCCCAATGCTGTGCAAATATACACACAAAATGCCTTGATTTAGCATTTAAAAAGGCATGCCTTTTTGTCCTTTGTCTACATTAGAGGTTGAACTGCCAGCTCCCTGTAGGCATACAGATCCAAATGTGATCATCATTACTAAAAATAACATGGCTCTTGATAAAGTTAGTGTTCTCAATAAACCTCTCCAGTAGCTTTGATAAACCCTGCTGATATCTTTGGTTGCGTATTGCTCCGGTGTCTCCTGAAACCTCATGCACCAGTAGGCCTTACTGCTCATATGCTAGGAGTGTTAATGTTCTGTCTTTTCATCGCTCAAATTTGAGATTAATCTGCCAGAGCTGCCTGACACTGCTGCTGTAATCCCTTTCTACAGATTAACATTTTACAGCAGGCCCACCTCTAACCAGACTGCCTAGGTGTGCCACATAGAGACTGAGATTTATGAGGGCAACCTTTTCTCATCTATTTTAATCTATGAAGAGCTCTCTTGCTCTTTTTTCTATTTCTTCAGAACCAGCAACAACCAACACCTCATACGATATTTGATGATAGACAGGTGACTGACCCAGTATTTCAGTGTAAAAGACAACACAAAGGAAAATGAACAAAGATGTTTGGATATTATTGTGCAAATCTGGAAGATACTTAGGTAATTTACATATGTATACACATTACACACTTTTAAACATCCACTGCATCTCTTTCTGTTTTTTTCTGTCTCTGTCTCCCTGTCTGTCTCTGTCTCTGTCTTTCTCCATCTCTCTCCCTCCCGCCCTCTCTCTCTCTCTCTCTCTCTCTCCCACACTCTTTCCATCATTCTGTTTACAAAGGCTTCAGTGCGAGGCATTGGCTCAGGCTCACCCTCTCTTTAATCCTATGTTAATCTCCCTCAGAAGTGGGTCTCTTTTTTAATGTGCCATCCAGAGAGCTGCTAGACAGGGAGATTCTTCTCCCTTTAAGTCAGTGTCTGCTATCCTCCTGCTCTCCACACTGCCATTACATCTCTCTTCCTCTCATTCTCTTTACAGTCTCGGTGCTGCTCACTTAATGTCTAGGTATGAAGGACAATACTCACTCCACACTACCCAGGCTTTTCCTACATTACCCTTACAAATCACAGTCAAAATCCCTCAGATGAGGTGTTTGTTTGCAACTGTGAATAAGCTGTTGTGTAAGGGACACAGACAGGGAGCAGGATGTGATAAGAGGATGTTATAAGCAGAAGTGGTGTGCTATGTTAAGATGTAGAGCATGGCAGACAGGAGCTAGGGATGGGGGGTGGGTGATCTGTCCCTACCAAGTCACTGACTTGCAGACAAACACAGACAGGAAAGCCCTGTGTGTGTGTGTGTGTGTGTGTGTGTGTGTGTGTGTGTGTGTGTGTGTGTGTGTGTGTGTGTGTGTGTGTGTGTGCGCGCGTGTGCGTGTGCG
>CM059265.1:11342077-11472077 GCA_030347295.1 Setipinna tenuifilis
CACATCTTCATCAAAAGCCTGTGATATGAGCACTTAACTGTCAATGTGTTTAAAGTTATTTAAGTGGTATTTAAAAAGATGTAGGCCTATTTTTATGCATAGATTGTCTGTAAAGATTTCATATACTTTTTAAAATGCATCAACGGTATCACCGGTATCACTGTTCCAACATTATATAATTGATCACAATTGATGGTACACGTCACACATTACTTATTTCTTCACAACATCGGTACCAGCCAATGAAAACTCAATTAAAGAAGTTAATTATTGGCATGTGCAGATGTGGAAATAGAAGATGTAAAATGTATATATTTTATTTGACTAGTTGCATTGTAGTTGAAACAGTTTCTTTTTTCAGTTTTTAAGAGTGAATGTCTACATTTGTTGAAGGAAACATTCTTGGTAAAGTCAAAGGTAATAATAATATAATGCACAGAAGAGTAGGTGTAAAAAGAACAACATAAATCTAGTACAGGTGGAACTTGATGCTGCCTTTAGTATTACTAAAGGTCTGCATAAAATAACAGCTGACCGAAATGATTTTCAAATCAGCATATGAAATGGCATCACAAATCCTATTGCACATCCATACTTTATGAGTCATATCACAGCACCATTTATTTGACAAAAAAGCTGCAGGATGGAGATCCTGCTTTCAGTGCTGCTGTTTTTCAATTCTGGAGTTGCAAGGGATGTTCATACAACAGAGTTAGTTTATCCAAGGGTTAAGGTGGGGCTCTTTCACCTTACTCCACCTCCGATTGGTTACTGCCCAGACATGGAGTATTTGCAGAGAAAATCTCCCAGTCTTGGTGTCGACTTGCAAATATTTGCCCATTTTACTTTGCTCCTGTCACCTACCAGCAGGGAATGGGCATTTTAAGGCTTATTTAATGACTTAAGGTAAGGGAGCTGGAGGGAGGGACAAGGCCCTGTGTGCAAGTAGAGCTGCTCTATAGTCATTTTCTCAAAGAAGATTTGTTGAACCAAGAGTAAAGAGTAATTGCACACTCTTTTGCATGACTGATGTATGACCTCAAGGGTGCAGGCTGAAGCAAGCAAAAAGCTAAACTGTGATATGTGGATTCCTTTAGTCGATTGGTGAAGGAACATTGCTGAAATTCTTGTGGATTTATTGTGCTCCTCTTCCACCTTGTAGTTTTCTCTTTGTTGGCACAAAAAGGGAAGACCTTCTGTCCCTGTTTAAAGGCCCTGTGGTTCATAAGTAAAACCTGAATTGTCATGGAGAAAAATTGTGAACTTACAGTGAAAGTCACTGTTGACAAAAAAAAGAAGTCTCTCTCCAATTTGTGGGTTTTCCCTTTTTTGTTGGCTATGGGAGACACAGGAATGTCATGCCTTTAGCTTTGTCAACTAGTCCAGCTCTAAAGCCTTAAGAGCTGACAAGCATGGTGAGATGTATGTTTAAACAAACATCTCTGGAATGCCTATCCACAGTCCTAGACTGGTTAACGATTTGCCCCAGCCCTGCCTGCAAAGTGGATAGGGAGTCTAAAGTGGAGCACATACAGCCCAGACATCGGACATCTGATGGTGTCGACACTGTCTTTGAGCATCTTTGTGCCAAAATTAAGCGGTTTGGGAAGCGTAGACGATATTGGAAGACGTCTGCTAGCTGGTTGTTGAATCAGCCACAAACCAGCCGACAGAAGTCTTCTACATGTTAAATTGCCAGGCGGGGACATTGGTAATAAGAGCTATTTTAGCATACGCATCTGCTACGCCCCCAAAGGTGTCACTCCAAATTTACAGTTGGGTATTATGCCATACATGGCTTAGCACCTACTTTTCCCAACAAATGGGAGACGCTAGGGTTGAGTCCTGTGGGTTATTGGGTTTGTGTGCATATGTAAAAGAAGGCCTTCACTACCTTGTTGAGATTTACTATAATGGTTCAGGTAGCACACAGGTTGCTAATATCTTTTTCAATCTATATCTCTTTACTCATTTTTGCCATTTTGTAATTCCAATTCCAATTTTTGATTTTTGCTGCCTTGCTTCCACAAACAAGATCTTCCCTGTCTCTACAAGAGAACCACAGCCTAATTTTCAGTAGTGATTGGCTTTATCTCTCTCTCCCTCTCCCTCTTTTTTCTCTGTGCTTATGTGTGTGAAAGTGTGTGTGTCTATGTAGGGGTTGGATTGTTGGTAAGGAATGCACCAGCTGCCCTGTGATGCCTTGAGGTTGGCTCCAGGACAGAGGCGTGTCTGTGCACCTCACCTGCCAGCTGTTTGGCTGCTATATACTGGCAGCCCCCTGCCAGTGCTGTAAACTCTCAAATAGTTGTGCACCAAATTATGGCTGACTCTTTCTTCCACCATGTGTGTGTGCACGTGCACATGCGAGTTCATGTGATAGTGAAAGCTTGTGTAGTGATGGTAATTTTGTTATGATAGATCAATGAAGACTGAATTAAGTTTTTATTACAATGTCACACATCAGATGAGTTATAAAACATCTGAAGTGGTGCACTGCACACTATGGGAGAAACATCATGACTGAGTGTAGAGACTCAGCAGCCTAACTGGCTGGAGAACCTCAATGTTGCACTTTAGGCATCATTCTGGCTTTATGGGAGAGGATGTTGGTCGCCTTAACTGCCTGACTTTAGGTCTCCCAGTGAGTCAGCAGAACATCTACTCAACCCTAATTGGTGCCCATCCTGGTGATGTAGAACAGTTGTTTAATTGACCAATAAAATAAGTGTTAAAGCAAGCACTGAAGCACTTCAGTCTCGTGTCATACATGGAAGAACTCAGACAACTGATTTAATAGTGTTCATCTAAGTTCAAGCGGAGACCATAAACTGTGTATTAAATAAGTATGTGAATATGATACCCATAAGACTACAGGTAAAATAATGGTACTGACTCAGACTGTTCAGGACCTTATTTTACCTCATTTTTTCCTGCCTGCCAGTGAGGTTAGTGGACCTGAACATATGAATATCAGTGAGAGTGAGCTACTCGGTTGCTTTGATTTATTTTAAGAAGGGACTGCTGTGTAGTATATCCTTACTCCTTATGGTAGACATCTCACCTATGTGTCAGTGGTTATCTGTGACCTGAGGGTTTGCGTGCTGTTCAGATACTCCATTGAACCAGCCCGCACTGCACATTGTTTGCATGCGTAACAGGATTACACAAATCTTCCCCGTGTCGTAATTTTACATAACTGTTAACAGTCTCAGTTGCCAGCCTGTGAGCATCTACAGAGATGAAGACTGTTGTTTCTGTTGTTGAGGAAGCAACACAGATACAGTGTGCCTGGCACTCCTAGCCTGGCCTGAGAGACACATGTTCTTCTCTGAGATTAGACTAAGGGCCTGCAGTGTAGGCAGACATAAACAAAACCTGCCTTTTAATGAACACAGAGGTCTCTGGACAATGCAATCTGTCCTCTCTTATAGTAACCTTTGCAAGCTTCCCGCTTAATTCAAAAGTCAGTCCAGTCCTGTCTTACTGTAATATAGTCTGTTGCTTACCTAGCTCTCCCTTCACCACTATAACTGCAAGGAGTCCACTATGGTTAATGCTCCATGAAACAAGCTGCTATTTATTTTCAGTAATTTTAGGCAACCTTGTTCAACACCTGTGTGAATCTACAGAAGGATTGACTTCTCTGAGACTATTTTGATTTCAACGTATTTTTCAACTAACATATTTGAGCAAACCATTTCCTGAACCCAGTGGACTCTAATAAGCACACGAATAATAAAACAGGTAAATCAGATTATTAGTGAAATTACTTACTAGTGTGTCATGACACGCAGGAACCAGGAGACAGACAGAACAGGAGAACGGACCCAATTGCATAGCGTAATCCCAAAAGACCTTTGTTCAGGGATTCAGAGACAGAGACAGGGGGCCCAGAACTGGGCAGACAGGACTACAGATGGTGCTTGCTTGAGCACGTGGATCGGGTAACGTGGGGCTCAAACCCATGACTCTGAGGGTCGGAGTCACACATTCTACCGCCTGAGCCGGTGGTAGTACAGTCGTCGGGGGTGGGCCGGGTCGGTGGCTGTGGGCAGGAGACAGAGGCATAGTCAAGGCATCGGTGCGGGTCGTAGCCGTGGGCAGGAGACAGGTGAGGCAGATTAACATTGCAGTGCAAGGAGCGCGGTCACGGGGGACAAGGGAACAGGAGACTGACAAGAACAGGAGAGCGGACCCAATTGCTTGTGTAACCCAAAGACCTTTATTAAGGGGAACAGGGACAGAGTCTGGGCAGACAGAACACCGGTGGCGCTCATCTGAGTGCGCAGGATGGGTAACGTGGGGCTCGAACCCACGACTCTGAGGTTCGCAGGCGGCAGCTCTCCCGCCTGAGATGCTGGCAGTCGAGTCGCGCTGGGCTGAGCGGATATCGAACCGGCGACTCCAGGGGTGGCAGACGGCAGGGGTGTCTACCGCAGAGTGAATAAGTGAAACTAATAATGTGATTAGGGGCAAATAAACGGTGAACCAAGGAAAGACACAGCACTGCCAGAAAGACCAAAGAAACACTGTGAGAAGCGCAGGGTCCAGAGAATAATTGAAACTATTAAAGTGATCAGGGGAAAATTAACTGAGAATGAGGAAAAACACAGCACTGCCAGAAAGCCCCAAAGGAACACTGTGACATAGTGCACAGGGAGAAGGAATATTTGACCAGGTTTTACTTTCAGCATGTCCACTTCTGGTCATGAACTTTCAGTCTAAACTTTAGTTAAACCTTCAACTATGCCCTTTGTATGGATCCTTCTCCTCACTTTTGTAAGGAGAATGTTGTTAGATTATCAGCCATTGCATAGTCTCCTCCTTCCTCTGTGTTTTTTTCTTTGAGCTTCCTCGTTTTCATCTCCTCCCTCTTGCTCTTCTCTTAGAGTGAATACGGGCCTAATTTAAAACTGTGCTGTATGTTAGAGACGAGTGAGAAGACAGACCAGTTCTCTGATGAAGAGGATTGAGGCCATTGTATGGGTACAGGCAGAGTGAGTGAGGAAGGGGGGAAGGAGGCAGAGGGGGAGGGTGCTGTCTGAAGTTGAGCCCCATAGTGCTGTGGACAGCTGCTGAGACTCGTGGGGCAGAGGCTGACCCTGGAGAAGTGTGGGAGCCGGCGGGAGGAATAACATGGGCTCCTCTGGCAGCAAAGCCTGCCTGAAGAATCTGCCCTGCGATAGGAAAAAGAAAGCTAAGGTCCTTTGTTTCAAACTTTATTACTCTTTGATTTGGCTTGGGTTGATGTTGAAATGCATGTGTGTGTTTTTGTGTGTGTGAATGTGTTTGTGAAGTAGCTTCGTAAGGACTTAGTGAGTTGTTTTTCTTACTCTGTCACCTGTTGAAAACAAAAGTGGTGCATGTGCTTTCCCCATTTGTTCATTCCTCTTGTGCAGCTAAACAATTGGCTCAGGAATGGACTTGTTGCTACTGGCACGTGGCTTTGGCACCTATCAACAGTACATCTAGAAATAAGGAATTTAACTTTTTCATGGTTCTGTGTGAGTACATCTTTGTTGATGAAACAGAGGATGAAAAGAGAGAAACATCTAAGTTTGGATGTGTATAGTGCTGTCAATGGTAATGCGTTAACACATGTGATTCATTTTTTTAAAATTAAGTTAAGAGTTATTTTTTTACACAAATTAATCATGCGCACGTGAAGGACAAAGGGCCTTGAGGAGATGCCACTGGTGACCCAAAGTATCATAAAGCTGCTGTTGTAGGATGGGGTTATCCCTTTAAGTGTTTTATGTATACAAGAGTGGGTGTGGTCGACGTGGGTCAGAGTCAGAACAACTGTGTTAAGGCAGATGTGTATCATGTGGCCAGAGCATTGTGTTCCTCAACTTACCTGCAAATAGCTTAAATAAACCCTCAGTCAAACCCACTCCAACGTTTATTGCACTCATCGAGCTGGACCGGTGTTAGGCTACCATGAAAGAAAGTTGTATGGAATAGAGCAGGAAATGTAATACTGCAAATAATAGCAAAATCTCAAATAGAATCCCGGGCGAGTAGTACATTTGTGTAATACACGCCAGTCTCAAAATCAGTCGGGGTCGGATTATCTCCTTGTCATTTTATTTAGCTTATCCAGCTCCCCCATCCTTGACTGTAACATAAAAACCATGTCCCATACTTCTTTTACATACAGAAAACTTCGGCGAGACATTTCCACTGATAAAAGTAGCCATGATAAATTGAAAAATGATAATGAAAGACTTACTGGTAAATTCTTTGAAAACTTGGAACAAGTTTTAAATCCATCATGGGATTCAAGAGAAAATAGTATGATTTAAATAGTACATTTTCCGTTGTGCAGAATGCAATATACCTTGCTTTTTTCGTTCTGTCTGTTTGGATTATGGGTAGGCCTATGATATGTACTGTATGTGTGCACAAAAATGTTGGGAATGACAAAAGACTAGACATTGCAACTGGCTCGTTTAAAAGTGCTCCCATGCACAAGCCTTTGCATGGGGCATGTGTGACATTCTTTTTTTTACAAAAAAAAGAGAATTGTGGAACTTTGAATGTGTGATTGATTGTGATTAATCAAATGATTTTTTTAATCGATTGACAACACTAGTATTAACTCTGAGCCAACAATCCCAGATCATGAAGTCACCATTTGTTTGTGTGTGTCTGTACTTGCTTTTTATTTGTGCCCGCAAACCAACAAAAACATAGCAGGTCATGACAAGAGGTGGACTATTGGAGTTAAGGCCTTGTTGGAGGGCATTTTGACATGTATGATAGGTTAAACAGTCTTTCATGTAGGAATCTATGTAGACACATTGGCATGTGCTAATTTCCCTTTAACACGTTAAAAAGATTCAATGTGTTAAATAATGTGGTTCCAAACAATGCTTTTAAACACTTGCTTAGAGGTGACACTGCATCCATCAAATCAAGTGATGTGCTCTCAATCCTGAACTTATAAGCTGAAAGTATATCTCTTGTTGGATACTTAAGTGAGTTATGATAAACTTTTAGTGGTAAATAAATATAGTTTAAAATGCTGTCAACTGTAACATTGCAGCATGCCTTATTGGTTAACTGTTAACCACTAAAGCTTGTATATCTGAACTTCTGTCAGTTTGATAACAGTAAAGCCCTTGCGAAACAAACATATTTCTCAGAGTGACAGATGGCAATGCCCTTGCTGCCAGGATAGCTTTATAGTCCTAGAATAAATCATAGAGCTGCATAGCCTTATGAAGTGGAAGTAGCCACAACTATGCATGAGGCACATCACTGCTGCACTGATAAATCTGTCACTGGCATAAAATGTCATTTTTTTCTTTTAACAAGGAATATAGGAGATGTGATGAACATTAACTATGGAAAATACAGGCTAGTTAATGCTCATTATAGACTGGTACCGGTATGGCAGGTTGGTATGTGTGACAAAGGATCTCTTATCTTCCCGGAAAACTCGACTGCTATCAGTACTTAGTCTGGGTGTTGGCTGATAACTTGTTGATTTGGATGGTTTCAGGTGTATTGCGAAATGCTAAACATAAATTGGTTTCTCAGTCAAGAGCCTCCTGCCTGTGATCCTGTCTGGGATTACACCATGACCACACATAAGCACATGTTCCTGATGTTCTGTTCACCCAGTCTGTCTCATCTGTTAATGTTTTCATTCAGATTTAAATTGATTTTTATGTCCTGTTTTTCTTGTTTAATGACTTGACTGAAAGAAGAGCTAACCTCTATCTCTTTCTGTCCCCCCTCCCCCCACTCTCCCTTTCTCTGCCTGTTTCTTGTGCATATACAGCGCGAGGAAGCCCTGAAACAGAAGAAAGATCTAGATATTGAGCTATGCACCATCAAACAGGAACTTGGTAAGGAGAACACATATATATTCACATATTCATGTATGAACTGACACATCTCACTCTCAGTCACAGCTACAGGTAATACTTAAGTGAAAAATAGTATGAAAAGAGTATGAAACCACATAGGAAACAGGTTTGTGATTAAAATCCTGGAATCCATAGCATATGACTTTGTCCTGTATGCTTTTAAAGTGGGGTCACATTTCTAGTGCCATGCACTACTTATGCCCGTTTTACTTTGAATACATGTTCAATAGCCTTATATAAATATAACAAACAAATAGAAACGTATTGAGGTGATAGACAAAACTGTGTGTGGCTGACTGAGTAAAAACGAATGCCCTTTGATTCACATTTTAATGGCAACCAACTCTGTCGAGTGTGATGACCTCCAGTCAGTGCCAGGTCCTGGAATCATGAGTACATAACACAGCCGCTGTGTCATTTCACATTTGTCTATTTAAGTGTGTATTTCTTATGACGGTGCATATTTGTTTGTGTCCTAGTCTGTGTGCGTCAGGGCATAATTGCAAGCTTTTCTCCCTCCCTCTCTCTCTCTCTCTCCCTCTTTCTATCTCTCTCTATCACTCACTCACCCACTCTCTCTCTCTCTCTGCTTTTATGTGATTGTGTGTGTGTTGTTGGCAGAGGTTTCGGAATAACTGCTGTGGTGGAGGCCCATGGTGAGGCCACAAGCCCACAGTAATGAGTCTACTAGCAGACAGAGACTCTTTTGTTCAGCCTACCGTGGTGTCATCCCTCGGCTCTCACATACTCATCACTCGTTTTCTAAAACACCATACACATACACACAAACACGCACACACATGCATATTTTGCCTTCCTTATAAGCACACACAAAGTCCCCTGCCATTGATTCAATGAGTTATCATACATACATAACTCTTATCACATGCTTAACACACTTGCTATTCTCAAGTCAAAATACTTTACATATCTACCCTGGCCCTAAGTATCTACCCTGGCCCACACACACATGCACACACACACGCACGCACGCACGCACGCACGCACGCACGCACGCACGCACACACACACACACACACACACACACACACACACACACACACACACACAGTTTCCCACCCACTATTACATAACCCCACACACGCCCCTCTGTCACATCTCTGTGGACTTTTAAGCACAAAAACTGCTCTCAGAAGCTGGAGTAGCTATTTAGTTCCCCCACTTAACCCATCACTATAAATTGGTACAGAAGGTTGATGTGATTTCACATTTCAGTTTGTTTCAGTTTGTTTAAATGATGACATGGTTAGCATTTTTTGTTTAATTCTGAAGCTGTGTAAACGAAAAATCTGAAAATAATGAATTCTAAAATAATTACTAATTTGATGTGTAGTTGATGTGGGCATTACAAAGGGCAGCCTGGCTTCTTACAGCAGAGTTGCATGTAAAGTTAATGGATTGATGTCCGCCGAATGAGATCTGTACTCACTGGAAGGGTGGAGTCAAAAAAATAATTCTGTTGGATCAGTGAGGCCAACCATGTTCTTCCACTCGACTAATTTCCTGGAGTCTTGCCATGAAAATTCCCAAACATGAGTCTATTCTTCCGATGATATCACTCACCACTTCTTAGAAAGAAAGAGAGGTTTTTGAAGTCAGGAAAGAGAATGAGTGAGAGAGATGCAGGATAGTTCATGGCAAAAACAATAAATGTTAGATAAAGGGAAGGATAGGGAGGATAAGAAAATTGAGTCAGACGTAGAAAGACTGTGTTGTTGTACTGTGATGTGTGCTGTGATTCAGGCCTTGACAGGGCACCGGCATGGTAATGTGTGTAAAAGAGAAAACATGCACTGTGTTTTCCCCACGTGCCTCTATGACTATAGAGCATGGAGTTCCTTCTCCCACTCAGGCACCTGTGTGTTTTCCCCTGTGGACATTTGGCTTCATATCCAAACAAGCATGTGCTTGTTTCTGTGTGTGTATGTTCATGTCCGTGTGTGTGTATGTATGGAAATGTCTGCATATGCTTTCCAAATGTCAGTCAGCAGCACCATAAAGCATGTCTAACCACACCCACCAGATGTATGCAGGGATGTCTAAAAACACATCCATTACAGGCCAGCATGTCCAGACATAGATGCCTGCTAGCAGGGCTAGATATATTCTCTGGGACACATGCGTACGGGTCAGACACAAAGACACACACACACACACACACACACACACACACACACACACACACACACACACACACACACACACACACTCCCTGACTTTCACACTTACACCCATGCACATGCAGTGTGCCGTAGGAATGCCAGGGTTGCTGTGTGGCCCGTTCATCTTGGTGTAGGCCTTTGACCCTCCTTGGGCGTGTGGTATGCAGAGCGGGTGGACAATACACTTTCTTCACCACTTTAAACACAGCATGTTAACAAAACATTATCATTGTTACAACATTGGCAAATAAGATAAGGCACTTTGGATTGTATTTGATGTGTAATATTTCAATTAAACCCTCACATTAAACTCATCATGTTCAGGTCAAATGTTGCAACTCATTGCCTTAACACTGACTAACTCTACCCCAGGTCTGAATGTGTTCATTGACTCCCTAACTCCAACAGATTTTGGGGGGGGGGGTCCACTGGGGGTTAAGACACAGAGGGGATGATGTCACACCTGTCCTCCCCCAATAAAGCCCAGGCCTGTTCTGCCACAGCTGTTGCCTCTGTGTCATCATCATCACAGCAACAGACCCTTTACACTCTTAATCTAAAGGCAAGGAGGCAACTGTTCAGGCTTGCCTTATGGAATGCTAACCTATTCAAGTCTGGGACACATTCACTTGAGCCATGTTATTGAAATTGTAGTGTAGTAAGGCACTGATTTATTGCCATTACAATGACTCCATTATAGTAATGTGATGATTTTTTAAGCAGTTACATGTATGCGTCTGGTATAAGGGAGTAATATTTGTAATCTTGCTGGTTTTTGAAACATATTCAACTGGCAAAATATTCAATTCTCCCTGACGCTGTTGTCAGAACCCTTTCTGTCATAATGGCACAGCAATTTCCAAGGATAGATATTTATAAATGATCAACTTTTTAACTGTGTATTTCTGTCTGTATCTGCCCCCTCTTATTTCCCATTCTTTTCCTCTTTCTCCCTCTCTCCCATCTTTCTTGCCTCCCACCCCACCTGTCTCCCTGTCTCCTTTCTTAGCGGGTTGCATGTCATGTTGCGAGCGTCTACAGAAGGAGAAAGAGGAGGCGCAGGTCACGTTCGAGGAGACCCTGCAGGGAGTGCGGCAGGAGCAGCAAGCAGAGCTCCTGCAGCTGGAGGAGCGGCTCCGAGCCTTCTACTCTGCAGAATGGGACAAGACCCACCAGGCTTACCAGGAGAAGGCCGACAAGTGCCGTGCGCTCATGCAACAGCAGGTAAAGCTGTGGGGTGAGGGTGTGTGCATTGACAATAACATGCCCATGTATATTTCTTTCTCCTTGTGGATTAGAACATGCTTTATGGTGGTCATGTTATTATTCAGCATCTGCTCATTTTCACACCAGGTGTAATGACTGATTTCAGTAACTCTATTCTTCCATTTTGCATGCCATTATTGAGAATTATAACAAAGAAATACTTTTTGAGTAGTTAGATCTACAGATGTACAGGAGCACAGAATGGCTTAGTGTGTTTGGTTTATGTGAGGAGTGACTTGTGGCTCAATATTGTACAGTTCAATAAGTCTCACCATCAATGCTTAGCGCTGTATAGCATGCTGCAGTAGATGGAATGGTTATCTGGCGATAGAGATGTATGTGGTTGTAACTATGATATGAAAGTTACAATTAAATTTCCAGTGATTTAATGCACTCCTAGCCTATTGGAATTCAGACATGGAAAGGGCTGTGCCACTGTGCTCATAAAACTGAGGATTTATGGTTGTTGCTATGGCGTTTATTTTCCTTCGCTTTGACTGCTAAAATTTACATGGCCCATGGGACTTGGGCTTTTATCCATAAAACTACCCCCATCCTACATATTAAAATTAGCTCCGCCCAGTTTCAGAATGGCCTGTTTTATGTTGGCACAGCATCATCGTTGTCAGGCCAACTCTTTTAGCATCTGATAATAACTAATGGCACAGTAACACTCACAACACCCCCTGAACACAGAACACTACAATTCTGTATTCGTACTGGAAACGTATGAAACTAGCAGACAATCTATAGAATCTGGCATGAAGAGGGGCTGCACTGACTAAAAGAGGCATGCAAAGAGGTAATGTTAGATATGCAGTTTGTGAAGATGTCGCTGGTCACTCAACTCTGCCCTCCTTCCATTGCAGGTAGAGGAGGTCCGATCTAAACAAGAGGCTCTCCGTAAGGAACAGGAAGTGTGTCATGCCCAGCAGATGGAAGCTCTCAAACATCAGTATGAGACAACCCTGCAAGGTATGCACCATACCCCACCCCCACATCCCCTTTGTTATCTTTACAGGCTATACACAATATAGTGCATATTTGCTGAATATATGTTTTTGTGTCCTTAGAGCTTCAGAAAACTCATGAACAAAATGTGACTGCCTTGGACAAGACTCTAAAAGACTCAGAGGCATCTCTCTCTGTAAGTTAATTTCACATCAGACTGCATTATGAAATGTGCCTTTACTTCCCCTCTTGACATTAAGTCCTGGTTTTGTCAGCCAGTTGTTTCAGATAGACTCTGATACTGCCTTTGGACAGTGAATAGGTTTTATGTTATTTGGACCAAATGCATCTCACTAGGTGGTTTGCCTGTTTATATTCCATATGTGAGAGGGTGAGCTTTGGCCATCTCTCCCTCTCACGGTTTTTTACTGTCTGTGTCTTGTTCTGTACCGCGCTTGCCACCACCTGAACCTGCAGCGCGGGAACGGCGTCATCGGGTGGCGGTAGCGTCCAATTAGACAAATGATTGCTCTAAATTGAATGCCCTATTTCAGAGGGCCACATTTCTCAGTTGAGAGAGAGAGAACACGAAAGACGGTGAGAACGACACTTGAGAGAAGAAGAACTGCTGTGTAGGTTGTGAGCAGTACGTTCAAAGTGTTTGTTGCCTTTAATTTTGTGCACGTTTACTTTGGGTTTAAGTGTCGTTAATTTTAGTTATTTTGTTTTGTGTGCGTGGAATGCACGTTTTTTTTGTATAAAATAAAAGGCATATATTTTTTCAAGAACACTCGTGGATTTTTTGAAGGTTTGTTTTTTTACCACTTCGACCCCTATATCCAGTCGCTGGCATCCTGCACGGAGGAGCCGTTGGCTTGCTCACACCATATGTAAAGTAACATCAATTGTTCTAACACTTGTGTGACAGCGGCAGATTGAGGAGTTGGCATCTGAGAATAACGAGCTCAAGATGAAACTCCAAGCCGAAGAGGAAAAGAGAAGGATACTGTCTGAGAACAGTCAGGTAAGGGGAAATGTCCTGGGCATGTAGCATGAAAGAGTGCCCTCTGCATGCACTCTCTAGTGTGTGTGTGTGTGTGTGTGTGTGTATAAGTGTGGTTTGATGTGGCCGTGTTTATGCGCAATCCATTCTGTAAATTACGCAAAAATTTACTTTTCATGTAGCAGCACACAGAAAATATGCTGATACTGCTTTTAACCTAGACTGAAAACATACTTGTGAATTGTGTGGTTGACCTCATGTATTCACAAAGTATGGTGGAGGGAGTATCTTAGCAGTAGCACCCTCTGCTGGTTTTAAAATGATATTACCATGGCATCCCACTGCAAAGCAGTACAGAATGAGACCAGAATGAGAAGTGCTCCTTTACCGGCCTTTCATCACTGTCTCCCTTTCTTTCTCTGTCCTTCTCCTGTTTACCCTGTCTGTAGAAGGATGCACACACTCTATACCTTGAGCAAGAACTGGAGAGCCTGAAAGTGGTCCTGGAGATCAAGACTCGGCAGCTTCATCAGCAGGATAAAAAGCTCATGCAGATGGATAAACTGGTGAGTCCTTGCCTGTCTGTGACCTTAACACACAAGACATTAGTTTCCCACACATGGATGAAACCTAGTCCTAAACTCAAGAGATTTTAATGGAAATTTTCATTGATGTCATCTTTTAGTCTAATCTTGTACAATCTATATACAGGTGACTATATCTTTAAATATAACATAGCATATGGATACCTGCATATCCCCAATATTTTGCACAAATTACTACATGGTAGTTATATGCTATTCAGTGCCCATGGTGAAACCGGTAGCTCCCTTGTTCAATCTTTAAAACATTACAAATTATTCATGGCAGCTTAACATCTGCAGTGTGGCCAATTTCTTGCAGCTAGGTACCCATACAGAAAAGGAAATGCACTTGAGCAGTGAAAAGAACACTATACATACATTTCACCATAAAGACTTTTGTCAGTTTAGACACACAAGCATTCTTTTTGTGGCCAAAATGCTCCTATAAAAATATCAGGTGTCGTTACCTTACTCTCTGCTCAACGTGGTCATTTACCAGTATAGAGAGCAGATCATTACACTGGTGAAAATGAACACAAACAAAACAGATAAATGTCGTTAACCTAATTGCTTTTCACTGGTTATGGCATTTTTGGTCTACTGTAATTCTGCACTGTTACACATTAGGTTTGGCCTTTCAGCCAGAAAACATTTCAGGTAAAACCCTTAGGTTCAGTGTAGCTGTGTTACCTTTAAGGAGAAGGTGAGGCATTCAGACTTGCCACAACACTACCTCCATTTCATAAAATGTTTTCTTTGATTGTTGTACTTAGTGCTGTGACAGGTTGTACGGGAGGTGTTTTGGCTTTGAGTCAAGAATGCATAAACAGGTTTTAATTCATCTGCACTAGCATGCTTTGGAAGCTTTGCACGTCACCCAAGCTGCTCGGAACATGCAAAGCCCCGTAGGCATTGGCATAATTGGAGTTTGTTTTAAATTGTTTTGCTTTGGTGCTGGTTTTGGTGTCTTCATCTTATGCTGTTAGCTTTGGTGTCGTAAGCCTCTGACAGAAAGACATGCGAGTGTTGAAGGCCAAATAGCCAGGTTGGAGTTAGTTTTGAAGGGTGTCTTCTCTTAGAGGTGTGTTCTGTTGTGGTGATTGACAGGTGGAGACTAATGTGAAGCTGGAGGAATGTCTGAAAAAGGTGCAACAGGAGAATGAAGACTACAAAGCCAGGATGGACAAACACGCAGCGCTGTCTAAGTAAGAAAATCATACATACTCAATGTCTCTATTCTCTCTTTTTCTCTGTCTTTTCCTCTCTATTACTACCATATAAAAACCTAATGACAATATTCCAGGTACTACCTTAATATACATATCTGCTCCTCCCTTGAAAAGTTTCCCTCACAACTCCAGATGTCTTGAGACTATGTAGTTACAGAGGAATGTGTCTGTCCACTCTTTGTGGTCTGTATAGGGGGAGGGTTTAACATGTCCCACACCCGTTTATGTGGTTATGTAAAAGGGTCTGTGTGAGCACGTGTGCTGGTATGTAACTTTACCCAAATGTGTTCATGTTGTTTCTGACTGACCCCCCCCCCCCCCCCCCCCCCCCCGATTTTGCCCTGTCTCACACAATCCCTTCTACATTCTCTCTCACTTTTGTCTCACCCTCTCTGCTACCACCTACAGGCAACTCTCCTCGGAGCAGGCCATGCTGCAACAAACCCTCCAGAAAGAGTCCAACGTGGTCAAGCGGTTGTCCATGGAGAACGAGGAGCTCCTATGGAAGCTGCACAACTGCGATGTGACCAGCACACTGCGCCGCCTCTCACCCCAAAACTCACCCTCATTTCCAACAGCCCCACTCTCCCCCAGATAACCCTCCAAACCCATTTTGTTGCGTCTCATCTCCTCTTGTTTTCCAAAATATCTTAAAGACTCTACAAATAATCCCAAATAAAGAGTGGAAGAGAAAATGCAAGAGAGCCAGAGACAATGTTGCACGGATGCACTTAGGGAGCGATGGACTGCCCGCCCCCCTCCCTCCCCTGAACCCCTACGCTCTCCCGCCTTTTTTTCTCTGACTGAACAATAAGAAAGGAGAAGAGAGAAGATGAGAGGATATTGTAAACCTCAGGGCCTGTATATATTGTCTTGCTTATTTTAACTTTGAATTGAGAACTGACTTTATAAAAAAATATTTCATCACCCAGTAAAATAAAATAAAGAGAACCTTGATAATTGAATAAAGACATGTCATGTCTTTTTTATTGTATTAACAAAGTGTGTGTGTGTGTGTGTGTGTGTGTGTGTGTGTGTGTGTGTGTGTGTGTGCACATACGATTGTATGTGAATGTACAAGTGGTATTTGGCTTAAGTTGTTAGTTTTGTCCGTACTGTCTGAATAGCAGTCAAAGCTTTACAGATCCCACCAGATGCAACGGTTGTTAATTGAAATCATACACATATCATGAGGAAGAATGATCGCCTTGTTTATTAACATAAGGGACACTCAATGCCTTAAATGGCGAGACTAAGTAACCCCAGTTCACACATCCACAGAGCCTTGCATTTATCCACATCCTCTTTCCTCTTTAGGAAATAGGATAGGGATAAGGATGTGTCTGGCTATCATTTGTGATCACTGGCACCCACCCACCCCATTCCTCCTTTCCTGTCATATTTTATACAATTATTTTTCCCTTTTAAGTTACTTTAGGGCTACTCAAAGGCTGTCAATAACGTTTAAACAAAGACATACAGCTCTGCATGTCAACTATAATGCACCCATGTTACATAAGCACAGGCTGAATTAATATATTCAGCTTGGTAAATCTTTTTTAATGGGACTAGGCTAATCCACATTTAGACTTGTGTTTTCAAGAGATTTACTGTTTTAGTTTCCAAAAAGAGCTTGTTAGGCTGTGTAAATTCTGACTGCCTTATTACCTGACATCTTAAAGATCAAACAGCTCTGCTCTCCTGTAATTAATGTAATTTTTGCACTTTATCATAGCAATAATAATGTCCCTTAGCCAACTAATTTGAATGACTCAGTAGAGAACATGAATGTCATTTGTTCGGAGAATACATTTACTCAGAGTAGATGCAGGGTTATTTTATTTAGTGTCTGACTAACACAGAGAAAATGCCATAACAGTGACTGTTAGCTATTTCTGTTTGTTCTGGTTTTGCTCTTTGTCGGGCATTTCAAATGCTTCTGGTCGTATCATCATGACCACAGACTTGATGGAGTACCAGTAGCCATGCCAGGTGTACCACACCAGTCCATCGTCTGTCATAGCCTGGTATGGGCCAGTGTAGTACTGGCCATTCAAATTACCAGAGTGACACCTAGTGGACAAAATGGGAAATACATTGAATTAGATGCCAAATCTCTACCTAGGCTACTTGTAGTATTATTATTATTGCACTGACATTAAACACAGTTTTTCACCAGAAAAGAGGTGTGATTGTGGTACCTGCTGAACCACCAGCCAGACTTATCTTGCTGAATACACTCAGGATCCTCCTCATGATTGTTATGGTCAGGAGTGCTGAACTTCACTCCTTGATGGCTGTTACCTTGTGTGTCATACCACTGAACTCTAGGATTGGGGTGCGCATCAGCCAACGCATCACTTGCATTCCCACTGTAGTCACCTACCTGCAGTTCATACTCATTCTGATAAAAGATACAACAACCTTCCATCAGGTAAAAAGATGCAATAATAGATATGTTAAATCACATGGGCATATTGTCTGAAAGTATTATCTGTTTACAGACACTAAAATTGATACTGATAGCTATGAATCTATGAATGATTCTATAAATCACTGGTAGCAAACAGAATAGGAAAGACTGGGCATGTCTGAATGAAGAGAAAAAAGACAGGAGGCTAGAGAGACGGAAGGATAAAAAAATAGGCATCAGTACAGTGAGCTTATGACTAAATATATATTGGCCAAGAAGAAGGCTTACATTCTTATCAAAGTTGAGTTGTCTATTGACACTCATGTTAACCAATGATGCCTTTCAGCTTATAGGCAAAAACACTGACTGTAAGGTGGCCTTGTCTGTGTTCAGCTCACATTGAGCTCACTGGCTGACACAAAATACTCATCACCATTTTAAACATAGAAGACACAGGGCCTTTAACCAAAACTGGTTACTGGCACATACCTTTTCATCCCCCACTTTGACATTTCTGTAGTCAGCAAAGCGTGGGATACCATTGATATCCTGCATTTTTATCCTGAGTTTATAACTGTCTGTGAATAAGTTAAAACGCTTAGATCACAGTGTAATAATGTTCATTACAATATATTTTTATAATATGTATTCTAAAATATTTGATCAATGGTATCTTAACAGGCCATACCCTGTGATGTGAGGTAGTGTAAGGGGTCATTCCCCAACCAGAATTCCCCATCATTGGAAAGGAGATCCCCAAAACCATGCTTATACTCCACCCAGGTCCTGTGTGGACAGAAGGGGAAAACACTCTATTTGGCACTCTTTTAGTGAACTGCATTCTCAACACCTTCTCCTTTTTCTGTTTAGTTTACTTAAAAAAATCTATTTCTAACATTTTGCTGACTTCTGCTTTACTAAAGCGTTTGCTGTCCACCCACCTAAGAGATCTTTACTTAATGACTAAAGTTTATTACAAATTCAGGTACACTTAAAATGGACTATATATTATAAATTATACAAAAATGAGCAGTATTTTGGGTCTCTGATTTAAAAATGTCAAAATATCCCTGTAGTCACAAAAGACAAGGTTGGTCATTTTCGTCTTACCTGTCGAAAGACTCATGTCCATCTTTCCTCCTCTGAAACACGGTCCAGCCTCCACCATCACTCATGTCACAGAACACCATCATGGAGAAAGGGGAGTCCTTTGGTTTGATCATGTACGCTCCACTGACCAAATTCCCATCCTCAAACACCTGAGAGCAGTCTGACAGCAGACAGCAACAAGCATACAAAACTGTCTGGGTTAAATAATGTTTTGCATAACTGTTCATGGATAAACGCTCAACAAAGAAAGACAGACGTAAACAGTTTCACCTAAAGAGTTCAATTATAACTTATATATTCAATGAATGTATCTTACACCTTACATCTGGTTATTTTTAGCCTGTTAAAAACTTGGTTCAGCCTAGAATTGGTCACCTAAATTCCAAGGCCTAGATTTTAGTCTTATCACAGAATCGTGTCACACTGGAATTAAACTGTCACAGACAACCCCTCAAAATATTTAGAACAACCATTACATTACCTTTTAAGCTTTCTGAAATGACTGAAAATGTTTGATAAATATTTATAAATCTAGCGTTCCTTCATTTTTTGGCTTGTAGATCTAGATGTCTGTGGGTACAATTGGGATACTGACCTGATTGGGTTGATATTGTTATATAATTCTGTGCCCACAAGGGTATGCACTTTCCAGAAAAATGGAATTGAAATCTTATCCTATTCCAGAGTTATTCAAGATTAAAACAGGTATGACAGGTGACCACCTCGTACTAACATATTATCTGATTGGTCCATTAATGGTTATTACTGATAAAAGTGTATTTCTTATGCATAACTCGATACAGGGATATCACAGAAAGATGGTTACGATGTCATTTTAAAGTAAACATTTCAAGGTTTCCACCAAACTCATTTTACTTCATGACAATTTATATGACATTACATAGTATATTGAAAAACTAAATTGACAAAAAAGCATTGTTTCCTTCTTTGGTCCCTACCTCGAGCTAAGTGATTCTTCCATACACTATTGAAAAGCTGTTGGTTTTGATGTTTGTAGTTTGTCGATATTGTTCATCTTGGATGGTTACGGAAAACATTAATTTCCATCATAAAAATTAATATCTGATTAATATTTGCAGGATATGTTTGATTTAAGAAAATGTATGACTTCAATAACCCTTAATTTAGCTTTTATTGCTTGGTGTATATAGAAATACAGGTTCTAAGCTTTCAGACCATACCATGGTTATGCATATAGCAAATATGGGAGCTTGACACTGCTTTGATTAAGATTGTATATCAAACTTTTGACTCCCGGCGGGCAACAAAATCACAAGCATTTTTAAACAATAGAACTGTCAAAAATGATTTAGCCTAACAATTGTGGTCAAACATGCTTTTAGGGACCAAATAAAGTACATGAATCTGCATTACTCTATTTTCTATTTGATTTTATAGTTCATTGTTCTAAACATACTGTCTAGAATAAAATCCACAGACACTTTAAAGACCTCCTTCTATGATCTTTCTATGTCATTTATAAACAGTCAAAATAGCTTGATCATGTCTATCTTAGAGGAAAAAGAAATACATGAAAAATATGTCTGACCTGTGTACTCTGTTTGATTGTCTGTCTGGGGCTGAAGGTTTGGCCTTTGGTAGACATCCACTCTGTCCTGGTGGCCTGCTCTGGTCTGACTTAGCTGGTCCTGGAGCTGCTGGATGTATTGGTTCTGGGATACTAAACTGTGCTCCAAAGACAGCAAATGGGACCGCAGCAACAGCACCTCATCCTGGCAGTTGGATGGAGCAGGAGTCTGGTACTGCTGCACAGGAGCCTGACATGCAAACGCATGAATTTTCAAGTAGCCCATATTAGAATGCATTGACTTTGTCCAGTAGTGTATATCTCTCTGTCACTCACTACCCCCACCCCACCAACCCTCAAATAAATAAATAAATAAAAACATTGTCAAAGTTTACATTGTAATACGTTTTTTTAAATATTATAAATATTATAAAGGCACAAAGTATAATCTCAGACACTGGACTCATGTACATGCATGTACCAATCAAATGCCACTGGTCTTAAAAATCCATAAGTCTAAACTAATTTTCACGAACAAGTAAAGATTAAAAACTTACCGACAAGCAATTCTCAAAAATGAGCACATTCGCAAAGAATGTTATATGTATCATAGCAATGCACAGACTCCTCATTGTGCCTGGACGAACCACAGAAGATGAAAATTGTATTGTGAGACTGATTATTGTTAACACCAGAAGACAAAGCAGTGCAGAGCTTTTGACCTCCCAATGAATGGGAACTTCCTTCCTCATAGTCAGTTATGTCTCCCCATCTTTATCACTGGCCAAGGACACAGGTGAAAGGTTTTGTTGTGTCTCAATTTTCTCACATGTTATGAACCAAGTCATTTTGTCCTTGAAAGTAAAATGGAGGACCTTACAGCACATGGAAAGTGAATATGCGTATTGTGCGTACAGACCCAAGGCACACCTATATCAGTTGTAAATGGCTACTTAAAGTAAAATTAATATCAGTATAAAACGTTATGGATAAGATGCATGAAAAACATCTCAAGGAAAGGCAAAACAGGTTTTGACAACATAAGGTTTCGTAGTCTCTTTATTTCATACAAGCCTGAGATATTTGCTGACCTTTGTTGCCAGTTCTATTTAATTTGCACAAACCTATGAAATGAAAGAAAACACATCACTTGCTGTTTTCAGAAAACCCTGCTACTAAGCAACCCTTATCAAATCTAACACTGACCACCTAGCCAACACCTTCTTGTATTATCTTCCTGCACTTACCTTATAACGTTAGCTTGATAGCATAATTGCCTAAGTCATTTTTTTGTGTTTTTGGAAAACAAGAAAAAACACATTTTCTAAAAATCATATGCATATTTTTTATTGATATTTTCACAGAACATTCAAGTAGATGTGAGAAAAAGTTTGGAAAAAGAACTTAACCGAACATTATTTTTTTTATCAAATAAAAGTGACCTAGGCAGATTATGCCTATGACTTAGGCAGTTTTTCTGAGAATATAAAATAACCTCTTCTTCTTCTCAGCCATTTTGCATACATCAAAACTGCCTAAGTCAAATTGATTGTATAAAAACTGCCTAAGTCCGATGGTAAAACTGCCTAAGTCAAA
The DNA here is from genome assembly GCA_030347295.1 of Setipinna tenuifilis. Classification (NCBI taxonomy): domain Eukaryota; kingdom Metazoa; phylum Chordata; class Actinopteri; order Clupeiformes; family Engraulidae; genus Setipinna; species Setipinna tenuifilis. The sequence goes on from CM059265.1 coordinate 11,363,842, forward strand.
TGAATGACTTAGGCAGCTATGTTTTTTTTTTACTTTTATGAGTGTTGTGATTGGCCAATGACATAGGCAGACAGACAGGATGATGCAGAAATGGTAGGGGAGTTAAGTTATGCAAAAATCTCAATTTGACCACAAAATGACTTAGGCAATTATGCTATGAAGCTAACGATAATCTCATATTGTCTGAGCTTGATTGTTCTCGCACACTATAAGTCACTTTGGATAAAAGCATCTCCTGTGTTGCTATCATATTGGGAAAAAAAGCATCTGTGTGGTCAAGGTTAGGACAACAAGACTTTATTTTAAAAGCTGTTACTTTGCCAGACAAGGCTACAGAAAATAAATTGAAACATGTTACACAGATAAGGTGCTTTATGCTAGCTTTCAATATGCCATTTGATTTTTAATGCTGATTAGCCTGTGTCACACCTCATGATGCTGGTTGTGGTGTTCCTGACTATGTGCTTCAACCCCACTGCCACCTGATCCCCCACGACCAGCTGATCTATTCTCACCTTCACCACCATCACCACCTCCATGCAGCTGTGAAATGCTGCCTGTGTTCTTAACACAAGTGATTTCACTAATTAGCTAGTCCACCTGGCTAAAGAGTTAAGTGGCCTGAAACAAATATGTGGCAGGACTTACCTACATCCGTGATGCCTGCCCACCATGCTGCATCACCCGCAGCTGCATCCAAGTCACTGATGGGCAAGGCAAGCAATCATCATAATAAAGACAAAAATAGAAATTTAAGCAACCAATTTTGTCTAATTAAAGTGAGACTGTTTTAATCTCTTCTCTTTATATTCAACTCGGTTACTAAAATGGTTCACTTACTTAACAGATAACCGTTAACCTAATTTACATGAGAAATCTTAATTAAGACGTTAATACGAGAAACAAGACAAACATTTCACTCCCTTACATAGCCCGAACTACTGATTGCAGTTCCCACAGTAAACGGACAACGTTGTGGTCTACGCAAAATCGGCATACTTATTTTAAAGCACACGCTACTTGGAATAAAGAAGGCCTAAAGGGAGTTAACATCATCATCATAACATCATCATAAGTGCGCGTGCTCAGCCTCAGTGCAAGATGGCCGCGAGCTGAGTGGTGTCAAGCTCTGTTTGAGGGAACTAACCTTATATCTTCACTGCGTTTGACAGAAATTATAAGGATTTCAAGTAATACGAAAAAACCTATTGTCTTTGATGAAGAAAGTGTTTCAGTATCCACACGCTTTGTGACGAGTTTATGTAAGACTTAACACTAAGGTAACTGTCATCTGAACGCTGTTCTCTGTGGCTAACATTCGCCTAGCTATCATAGCTACTTTGCACCAAATGTAGGTTACTATGCAGTGTTATGCTAGCTAACGTTAACAATCAGTGTTTTGAGCAAAATGGGATGGGAATGTAGAATCACACCTATCCGGTAAAGTATTGTAGATGTGTTGGGCATTGCAGTTACAGCAAGAGCCATGCACTTAATGGTACCCAAGTTAGCTAGTTTAATTGATTGGAGGGTTGGTATGGCGATAACGTTAACTGTAGGGAGCTGATGTTCGTGAGCTAGCTTAGTGTGTTGACTGAAATTTGTATTTTGTCATTTTTTGTGATATGCGGTAACACAAAAATTGTGCGGTGAGTGCTCATAAAGGTCAGGCTAAAGCTGCATGTCTTACTAATTCTGTGATTTTGACATAAAGGCAGGCGACGCTGCATAAAATGCTAACGTTACCAGCTGATCCTGCTATGACAAATAACTTAACGTTCATGAACTTTGGCATGGTCTTATGGTAAGCTTGTTTGGCATATGACGGTGGACTTGGCGTTATCTGCGTTACCGTTTAACTTAGAGGTTGGTTTATTCAGAGTTAGTTTAGAGACCGTATCATATAACGACTGCTAGCCAGAGATGGAGATACCGACTTCAGAAAGTAAAAACCCTGCCATGTATACCCTCTGCTTGTTCACTTAACACAAGTGACTTCATTAATTAAATTAATTGATTTAGCTTTTTCATTATTTCTGTGCTCAATATCAGAATCAGCTGGTTTTAGAAAAACACTGGAAGAAATTGTGGGGTTTTACTTCCTGAAGCCGGGGTCCTACACCTGTGTTGCTAGCTAAGTTTTGGTAAGTTACGTTAGTCGTTAACTAACGTTAACAGGAAGTTTGAGTTAAAGATACAGCTAATGGTAAATGGCATCCAATTTTTTCAACTGTTAACCTTCTGTTAGTATTTTCATCGGCATATTTTGTATCTTGACGCAGTTAAGACACACTTGTTATTAGATGTGTGCTGGTTCTAACATACCATTCGACATTACCCTGCAGTAGCACTTGATACTGAAGCTGTTCCCGTGTGTTGGTTTATAGGCATATTAGACTAGCACACGTATCGACTTGATTTGTATTTGTCCGCCCGTGCCATGTGGTTCTGTGTCGCAAAACCTAATGGTTTCTTTGTCACAATGGTGCGTGCCTGCTTGTGTGGCTTGCGACCATTTTCCCGGGGAAATACGAGCTTTGTAGGGCCGAGGTTAGCGTTACCATGGTGACAAGAACAAAGCACTTGGAGGTGTTGAAGTTGTTTAACACGATTGTTTTGTGATTTGTAGTCTTTGACTACCGTAAATGCAACCAATCATGCACATGCGGTATGTTCATTCGGTACAAATGGGTGTTCAGGGTAGAACAGGACTATAACCAGTCAAATTGAGCAACGTGTCCACGTTAGGTTCTAAGAGTTTTCTTGTCATTGGAGATGAGGTAACGTCCAGCTCGTATCAATAAACCGGTCGTTTGGTTGCTAGCCAAACAATTCCACCCGTTGGACATTTGGAGGGAATGTATGTAATATTCCCGGGAAATTGTAGCTGGTACAGTCAATAAGTACAACCGTTGAGATCCTCCCCTTCAATAAACAAGCCATGTAGTTATGAGCTTGACAAGAGGCAGTGCGCTACACTTGATCACACGCTGCTTCAAACTTACATCGGATTTGGTAAGACTAGTGCGACTTACTATAATTCGGTGTAATTAACTCGGTTCGTTAGTAACAACCGAATGTTGCCGGCTGAAGCAGCATTAGTTCATTAGTACCTACATTGTGTTGCTGTTAAGGCAAAATACCTATGTTTGTTCGTTTTCTCTGAGATTATGGGTCTTGTGACACCGTGGTGCAACGCCCGCGGTGAATGCGGCTGAGTTTGTGTTCTCTGAGAGCTAGACTGTTGGCATCTCAAACAAAGCCTTTCAGCTCTACTTGGAGAAAACTACACGTTGTGTTTCGTCAGATAAAACCCGTCCTAGCGCGCGTCTTCATTGACATTTACTCAGGTCTTGTTAAGTGTTGTAGCCAGTATCGATTTACTGCTCACGTCCTGCTTCTCAGCAGGTGCTGAGTTGTCGGAATGGCGACTGGAGGAGCTTCTTTTGATGATTGCACAGATGAGCAGGAGTTACACAACTGGACAGTCACCAACGGCAGTCTAGAGGACCGCCTCAATAATATGGTACGGGAAGACTGTGATGCATTGTTATTATTATTGTTATTATTTTGTGTAATTGGGAAGTGAAGAACCACTTGACTAACCCTGCAGTATTGCCACTATTAAGCTGTTTAGTTTTGAGAATTTGAGCTTTGTCAAATGTTTCATTATTAGTGAACAGAGGAAAAACATACAACAGTATATTTTTTCAGCTATACTTACCCTGTTGGAGGAGTTTGACAAACTTAAACACTCTTGCTAGCTGAAAGAACCTGGACACTTTAGTTAACAAGATAATTCTTGTAGTGTATTGATGGAAAGAAAAAAATTCTATTGGATCTTCAGTTCTTAAATTTGATTATCAGCACGTCACAGTAACTGCTGAAGAAGACCTGTTTTATGGATGTGATTGATTTAACCTACTGCCATACCATCTAGCTAGTGACAAAGTACTTTGCTCTCTAGCAAGCTGAGTCGCTGTTAACACTGAACACTGGTTTGTTGGCAGGACTGGGGCATTCAGCAGAAAAAAGCTAATCGTTCCTCTGAGAAAAATAGGAAAAAGTTCTCAGCCGTTTCAGAAAGCCGCTTGACCAATGACATCTCTCCGGAGTCAACACCAGGAGCTGGCCGAAGGCGGGCTCGAACCCCACACTCTTTCCCCCATGTAAAGTATGCCACACAAATGTCTGTGCCTGACCAGGCCGAACTGGAAAGACTGCGCCAGCGGATCAACTTCACTGACCTGGATGAGGTAAGTAGCTATAGGAATATATTTATATATAAGAAGCTGTAGACTTTTAAAGAAAATGTACATATACAAACAGAAGTAAATGAATGATGAGCATCATTGTTTGTGCACTGTCATTATTTTAATAGATGTTCAGGAAGAATTGTTAGCTCAATAGCTGTTGACAAAACAGCATAATGTCTCTTTGTTCTGGTAGTTAGTTAGTCAGCTAGTCTTCATCATTGACAAGTGTGCTTTTGTTTCTGATGCATCTAGTGCTTGTCTAGTCAGTTAGTGTTCATGACCTTGCTAGTTTTAAGAGGAAACCTGTCTGTTATTTTTCCTATTATGAAAATGCCATCATGTGATGAGGCACAAAGTGGTGAACACTGAACAGTGGTTAAGTATAAGGCAGATTCTTATTAGTAAACCACAGATCTTGCTTAGAATATTCTGAACACACCTAATTAAGTGTGTAAGCAAACAAGAGTAAAAAGTTAGGTATGGACTTTTTCCAGATGGCTCAATGCATATGTGCATACATCTCACGGTTGGTTTGTTCTGAAACAAGAGTTAATGCTTGAGGTCATTTAAGTGACCTGGGCCATATAAATTGCATGCTTACAAAGCCTAGGCAGGACAGCAACACAGTGGACAGATGCTGGTTTGAATGAGAAGGAAACAAGCGAAGAAGATGCTATTTTTCGGCTTAGGTCTCCTTTTATGACACCCACCCAAGGTCAGCCTCTCCAGCCCCTCTTGCATGTCTCTTCACACACTGCCGCCCTCTCCCTCACAGAGAAGCATTGGCAGTGACTCCCAGGGCCGGGTCACGGCCGCCAATAACCAGAGGCAGCTGGCGGAGAACAAGAAGCCCTTTAACTTCCTCCCTTTGCACGTCAACACCAACAAAAGCAAGGAGCTGCCTGCCGCCACCTCCTCTGCCTCTACCCCGGGCGGCAAGGAGCCCAAGAAGCAGAGTCCGGGGAAAGACCTGTTTGTCCCACTGTCAACGGCCAGCAAGGTTCCAGAGAGGGGAGAGCCCCTAGAGGTTGGCCAGGGGGAGCCCACCATTGAGAGCAGTCAGGTACTAGATGATTGCTGTGTTCGCTAGGCTTTCTCGTTTGCATATTAGTGTTGCTTTTTGAAATTAATTGCAGTGTTTGGGGGGGTTTACAGTTTTGTGGTTTATGGTCACTATTTAAGTTTGATCATCAGCACCCTTGTGCTGACTGATGAAGTAAAATGTCACATGGCAGGAATATTTGTCTCCCTCAAAAACTAGAGCAAGGATGGTAGAAGGTTTCCAGTGATGCAGCCAGTCTAAATTCAGGGCAGCTTAAAAATATGCCACAATCTGTACAGAGGTGTTCAGCATGCCCCTCCTCTACTCTCTTCTCTGTCGTCTCTGCCTCCCTCTTTGCTGTTCCCCTCCCCTCTGTTGGTACTTTCATTACATCCAATACTTCTTGGACGTTTTCCCCCTCCATCTCCTCCTCCACTCCCCATCCCCCTACCCCACCCTTTCTGTCTGTCGCTGGCTTTAGTTCTTCCACCTCTCCACTCTACTCTCTCATGTCCTGGTTCCGCTCGAGTCACTGCTGTCTCTGAGCTGCTGCTGTATTTGTGTGTGTGTGCGTGTGTGTGTGTGTGTGTTCCCGCGCATGTGCACACCCTCATGTTGGGCTGCAGGTTGTCAGTAAGCTGGTGCAGATCCGTGAGTCTATTAGCAAGGCCAACTCCATGCGGGACGACATGCTGGAGAAGAACGATGTCCCAGCCAATGTGGAGCGCTTGTCTCACCTGATTGCACGCCTTAAAGAGCAGGAGAAGGCCTATCTGAGATTTCTTCAGAAAATGCTGGTGAGTTGATCTGGTTTTATGTATTTTCTTTAAGGAGCAAGAGCTGTGGGCTTGGGCTTACATGCATGCTCTTTTGTGTGCCTCTGTTTTTTGAGGGTTAAAAGCAAAGGTCTTTGGACTTTTGGAAGAAAGCAATTTTAAGTTCTCTTGTATTCTCATTAATTTATCAGCTTGGGAGCAGGCTCTGGGCCCCTTGTCACATTACAGTACGTACATTGTTTTGTAGTTCTGAATTGTAAGTTTACTTGTTTTGTGTAATGATTGTTTTGTGTAGATCCACCCTCTTTAACTGGAAGGAAGGTGCTTATAGGAAAATACATTTCCAACAGTGTTGTTAACAGTGATGCATCATTCTAGTGTCTAGCGTTAGTCTTATTAGTTGCAGGCTATCCCATTAAGTAATGGAGTGAACACACTTGTCAGCTCTCAGCGTTTGCTTCTGACAGATTTGGACTCAAAAAACCTTATCGCAGTATGAGAATCCTCCCCCTGCTCGGACTACAGGTTGACCTGCCTTTTCCATGGTCCTCATTTAATCAATCATGACATTTTAAGCACAATGCACAAATCATGATTGTGTTACAGGGTTTTAGATGTGCAGAAAATGTACATTAGAGGCAGAGCTGTGTGGCTTAAGAGGGGAACTCGACAGATTGTCAGTTTTCTCGGTGGCAAACAGGATAGGTTTGTTTACAGTTTCTGGAAACAAATGAGTTTAAGTGCCCAGTCATGTAACTCTGAGCGTAGAGTTTAAGGGACCAGTAAAAAGCTGTTGAGACGTGGTGTGTGAGATGTGGCATTGCACTGAGGTAATGTTTTTAAACTTCTGAAGGATGGACAAACCTCAATTAGTGGTTATGTATGGGAAGCAAAAGAAACAGGAGATAGGGCTTGAGTGTATAGGAAACCAGGGGCCCTCATTGTACAAGAAGGCACTGGCCTGGTTCTATCAGCGTGTCACTGGCGGTCTCTGTAATTTGTAAGGGGAAAATCTAGGACATAGGCTTTTTATATATTTATTTTTTTTCCAAAGCTTGTTCCTCTTCCCAGTGACTTTTGCAATGTACCGTTGTCATGTTCACTTTTAGAGGAGTTCTAGCTCGCCACTGTGGGTGTATCAGCTTCTGGCTGGGGTCTTTGTCCACATCCTAGCAGCGCCATGTTTCAGAGAGAGAGGAATGTCAAGTAAGGTGGCTTTAACATGGCTTAACGTGACCATCTGACTTCAGCCAGTATGTGGAGTTATACCAGGTTCAGACTACATGACTTACAATATCACCAGATTACTGTGCAAATCATAGTGCATGACTTTGGAATTGGGAATTTTTAAATTTAATTGTTTTTTTACTACAAAAGTAATTGGCAGGGGGTCTGTGACTATTCTGTTTGATATCCAATGATGCTTACATTTTGGTATGAAACACATGTGACAAAGGACATGGGAAATGGCTTCAGAACTACATAATGTTGTGCTTGCCATGATGCATGCATATATGGTAGCAGTGCTAGCTGTTAGACAAAAGGACTGCTAATCTCTGTTTCAGTGAGTAAAAATGGCTTTGTCCCATCTTGTCACTATATGTTGACCAAAGTGCATGAAGCAGGTTATTTTCACGAGTGTGGATACCTCCTTTGGCTCCTCCTACGGCTTTTAATGTAATGTGCAAATCCCACTGTAGTCTTAGCAATAAGACACGCTGCAGACAAATTTATATCCTTTACATGGAACATGTGCACTCATTCTTTTGGCCACGAAGTTACTCATCAGTTAGAAAAAGAGGACAAATAAAGACATGCACACAAACTGGAAGGAAAGAAGTTGACTAGGCCTGTAATAAAACCTGGTGAACATTGAAGTGGTGTTTCAGAGATGGAGAGAGCTGATTTGAAAGACTTGGAATTTAGCCACACTTCTTGTTGATGGGTAATTGTTTTATTAGTGTGTACGTTTTACTTATCGTTATAACACTGCATTAGATGAAAATAGGCTTTGCGTCATGTGAATATTGCCATGAAAAATCTTGTGACGCTACATTTCTCACCCTACGCATCTTGTTATATTGGGTTTCATTTAGGCATAACTCCAGTTGGAGAGACACAGCTCATAAAATTGCAGAAAAAAGTATAGATTTTAGACCATGTCAGGCTTTATGGATTGGTTAGGGTTGCCACTTGTCAGGTTATTTAGTATGCAGTTTGGGGTTTCTACAAGTTTGAGTTTGCAAAATATTGGGAGGAGAACATGTAAATACATTAACAGAGCAGTTTACATTCTGCTCACAGAGTGATGCAGATAGCCCTCTGGCCTATCATCTGTCAAACAATGTCGTTTTTGAGTTGTAGGATGAACTAAAGGACTGACTTGGATCCAGTGAGAGAAACAAAGCATTTTCTTGTGTGTAATTCCACGAGTTTAAATTTCATTTTATTTTGTGGTCAGTCTGTTTTCTATACATTTTTCATGGTGGGAATACACCCTACAGCACTCAAAAGGCAGGATTTTCCAGATAATGTAATTTGTTTAGAATATGCAACATCTATTCATGTTAAACATTTTAAATCAGAGAAATAGGTGTTGTGGTTGGAAATATGTCAAGTGTGAGAACGATCAGTGTGCCTGTGGCCAGTAGGCCTACCCTGCACACCACAGCATGTAGGCCTGACCTGCACACCACAGCATGTAGGCCTGACCTGACTAAATGGGCCTACGTAAACGACAAATATTTGTTTTAACCAAGGTGGTGATAGAACTAGGTCATGCCACGTAAAGGCGGGGATTTAGCCGCTGTCCATCCGTCTGGGCTACGCTGCTGTTTGACGCTGACACTGATGGTGAATTGATGTAGGCGTCGTTGGCTTGTCTGTCTGAGGAACGGCTCTGCCTGTGGTAACTTGTTCAGTGTGAACAGCTGACTGTCAGCTGTTATCTGGTGACAACCAGGCTCTAACCATGAATGCATTTTACGAATGTTGAAGGCTATTTGTGTACATTTCCATAGTCTCATATTACTTCTGGTTGCTTATGTAGGGTATTTGGTGTGTGTTTTTGTCAGTGTCAGCCCAATCCCGAAAACCATTTCTGACCAAAAAGTAGGCTAGGGTTGTGCCGACCTAAGGCAGGCAATGACCACGTCTTTCTCCCACATTTGATTACAGAAAGTTTTAAAATTCATCTGGAATTGGAAGTGGAAACCCATCTCCTGCAGCTTGACTAAAATGTCGGCATACGTCTTGTTTGTTTTCATTGTTCTTTTTATGTAAAGCAGTGCATGCTGCAATTCCAGCTAGTGGAGACGCACCTGAAACATCAACACGCTAACAAATCAGAAAATAACTTGCAAAAGTCGTGCAAAAGGAAAAAATGAAATGTCAAAATCAGACTTTACCATCATTTTACCATCCATTTTTTATTCGAGCAAAATAGAAATCAAACGTTTTAAATACGCGTTATTTGTTAAATAAATGAGTGGTTCACAGACTTGCTTCCATTTGTTGTCATTTACGTTGTAACTCTTAGTTTATCACCTGCAGAATGTATATACATGGCTTAGGAAATCTGGCCCAGTGTTATAAAAAGCCTTGTGTAACTTGGGCTGGGTAAAAAAAAAAGTAGCCCTGTTGTCCAAAATTTCATTTTGTGCCCTCATAGAACATGAGCTAAGCATTAACATCTGTAGAGGTTTTAGCATCATTTGCTTTGGGAAGGGGAGGTGGGGGGTGGCACTTGCTGTGATTTGTGCTTTCACATATTTTGGTGTGCCAGTGGTCTGTGTCTCAGTTGGTAGCAGTTGGCCTTGCCAGCGGAGCTGACTGTGCTACCCCCTCCTCTGCAGGCAAGGGAGGAGGAGGAGGACAGGGGCACTGTCGACTCGGCCGTGGGCTCAGGCTCGGTGGCGGAGAGCACATCTCTGAATATCGAGCCTCGCTCTGAAGCCTCTGACGCCACCGTGAGTAGCTTGGTCTGCTGTTTTCTGCACCACTGCCTCCATCTCCACTAGGCTGCTCTCTTAGGTTCCTCAGAGGAAGCCCATCCCCACCATGGCATCTGTCTGCATGCCCGCATGCTGAGCAAGTCAGTTCACCATGTTATCTGTGATCTGTGCTGAGGTCGGAAGAGGGAGCAGGAGTTGCTATTACCGGAGATTTTAGTGCTTTAATCAGTGTAGCCTTTGGAGTGAAACAACAGTGCAGTGTTTGATATTTTTTCTTGTGGTGTATGAAACATTTAGTTTGTCCTCTAGTGCAGGACATATGCTTGAAAGCTGTCAGCTAAAAGAGACGCTGTGAAGCACTGTGTCAGCAGAATGGCAGGCTTGACGGCAATGTTATCTGAACCGATTGTTTTTCCTATCTCCCTCCTGGCCTTAAATCATTTCCCCACATCTTTTCTGCCTCTGATGCTGACCTGCTCTAGTGAGCATGACTCATGACTGCCGTGATGGCTGACTCTTCAGGTTCGGTTTTCGCTTGCAGGAAGTGAGTTGACTGACTACATGTTGGAGAGTTTAAACTGCTATGTCCTGAGGGAGCACAGTGAAGTCAGTTCATTTAACTTTGTGAGTAGGGAGGGCTTTGGCGGTCCATTGACCTGGTGTAAAGGACAGTGCTTCGAGACTCTGCAGATGTTAGTAAGTGTATGGTAACCTAATGTTGTTTCATGTAATATTGTTTAGAATAGGTAGGTTACAGCCCTGTTATGATTATTTGGTATTGTAAAGATCATGGTTCTTCAAGAGCATTGGTCCTTTGTGCCAACTTGCCTACAATATTGTAATAGCACCTATTATCTTTAAAGCCATAATTTTCCTTTTAAACAAATGTGATAAAATAAAAAGCAGAACCTGCAACCAGATCAGAATTTTGGACAGGTGGGCAGAGACATAGCAGGTCATGCAGATCAGTAAGGAACGCACTAACGGCATCATCAAAGAGTGCCGCAACTCTGTATCTCTCCAGTGTCATGCAAGCAGGATCAAGCTTCCACAAGTTCTGATGCTAGCCAGCTATATTTCACAGACTAAATGAGTAAAGGGAGAAGACTTTGACTTAAATGGCAGCCAAGGGTAGGAAACTCAACATTGCATCACTCATGCTTAAAAATGCTGGGAATGTATACACATGGGAAGGGCAATAAAACTCCCTTGTGTTTGTAGGCTACATATCATTCTGTTTAACCCGTATTTAAATGCAGCTAATTTTTGCATGACTGCTCATCTGAAATCGGCCCCTGCAAACTTGGTTTTCATAACAGAAGTAGCTTAATGTACAAGGAAGAGACACAGCAGTGTCATGCCATACCGAGACTTTAGGGATCTGTATAGGATCACCCCCACATGACCCCGCCACTGTATCCAATTTTTTTTCCCTTTATTATTTATTTATTTGTTTTGATGACTAAAAAAATATATCTACCAACCTACTAACCCATTTTCTTTCTGATTCTGATGTTACAGCAAACTATTTCTAAGAAAGGCCTAACATATTTGTAATTTGCACAAGCGTTTCTGTAGTTACTATGGAGTTACAGTAATACACAGTGTGAAGAAGAATGCGTGTGTCTGTGTGTGTTTAGGGTCGCGGTGTGCGTGGGGAGCAGAAAGAGGAGCTGGAGAACCTGCGGAAACAGCACGAGCTGCTGAAGAAGATGCTGGAGCAGCAGGAGCAGCTGAGGGCTCTGCAGGGCCGACAGGCAGCACTGCTCGCCATGCAGCAGTCGGCAGAGCAGGCCATGCAGGTCATGGACGAGACGGGTGAGCAGCAGGAAGCTGATGGATTGATACTAGTTTGCAAACCAATGGGTAGAATAGAATGGAGAAGATGGCTTGAAAGGCAGTGGTGGCAAAATGAGTGAATGCTGGCAAACCTATGCTACTATATTTTATAGACCGTTTTATTATTGTATGTTTCTTAGTGGTGACCGAGACCACTGGCAGTGTGTCTGGCATCAGCATCACCTCTGAGCTCAATGACGAGCTCAATGACCTCATCCAGCGCTTCCACAACCAGCTCCATGACTCACAGGTAACTCAACAGCACACGCCTCTGACGATGACTAAATGTTGCTGCCAACCCCGGCCACTGGATGATTCTGAAGTGTGAGTCTGTGACTGAACGACAACAATGACCTCTCTTCCTCCATCTCTCTGCTCCCCCAGACGAAGGCAGTGCCTGATAACCGGCGTCAGGCCGAGAGTCTGTCCCTCTCCAGGGAGGTGTGCCGCTCCAGGGTGCCCCAGCAGTCCCACGTGCCGCCCCCAGCCCCCCTCCCTCCCTGTGGGGCTGCTGGGACCTCCTCTGCTGCCAGCGCCAAGCTCAGCAAGTTGCAGGAGCTGCAGGACAAGAAGGAGACCATGGACAAGATCCTGCAGGAGCTGCACTCCCTCAGAGACCAGACGCTCAACAACAGCGCCTGTAAGTCTCGGCACTTCATCTTCATGACCATTTACCATTAATCAAAGTTGCCATTTACCAGTAATCAAAGTTAGTATTTTGGCAAACACTGTTATTTTTATTTTATTTTTAAATGACTTTGTAGAATGTGGTAGGATGGGATGGTTTTTGTCTGTCGGTGAAGGCGCCATTATAAACTTGCAACTTACAGACTCTTGCTCTGTTGATGGTGGTTGTCACATTAACCGCCCTTGACCACATGTGAACTGACCTGTATGTCTGTGTTTGTGTTGGGCTCAGGTCAGGGAGTGCCTTCTTCATCCCAGCGGGGGTTAGGTGCAGGTGTATCGTCGGAGCGTCCATCTGTCCTCGGTCGGGAGGCCAGCGGTGCATGTGCACCGCAACAAGACTCCTACCTGGCGATTGCGAGCCACCCTGCTGACAAACTCAGGTACCGTAACACTTTGACACACACATTAACATACCTATGACCCCTAATTACCTTCGTAACCTGTCTGCTTTCAGGACATGTCAAGTACGGTAGTGTCTGTGTGCGCATCTTGGAGGCTTTCTAAAACCAACTCTCAACCAACACTCTCCTCTTCCAACTGACTTCCTTTCTCTCTTGTGCGTTCATGCGGGGGTTCTGCCATATTAAGTGCTATCTAAAGCCCTCAGACACTTTCACTCCTGACCTCCAACCCCCTAAATGTCTCTGTGTCTGACAGGAAGCTGAAGGAGGTGCACAAGCGACTGAATGAGCTGCGGGAGCTGGTTCAGTACTACGAGCAGACCTCAGACATGATGGTGGACGCTGTCAACGAGAACGTCAAGGATGATGATGACGAGGAGACTGAGGATGGCTCTCTTTTTGAGGCAGTATTTGATTCTGAGCAAGAGAATAGAGAGCCCATCACAACCATTAGGTACCCGGATCTTTCAGCGTGCACACACACATTCGCACAGGCCAAGCTGACCTGTATATATGCACATCCTTCTCTTTTCACTCTTCAAATCAAACACACAGAAGCATGAGCTCACTTGTTGGCACTCATTAATTTGATTTTGATTCTTCGTTGCTTAGGAACCCTCGGCACGCCACTAACTGGATGGACATGAACAGCCTAACCAATGGCCGTGGTGCAAGAGGCAGCAACAACCAGGGAGGTCGCCTGAACACAGACTGTGAGATCAACAACCGCTCTGCCACCAACCTCAGGAGCCTCAACATCCCCTCTGTTATCGGTGTGGAACCTTGCAATTTCAATATGGAATTTTATTCTGGACTTCTAATCAGTGTCTGCAGTTGATGTTTATTCTATCAAATTTGCTTTGTAATCCTCATGGCACACAGGTGAAAAACATCACCTCAGTGAGTTGGTTTGTAACAAGATTATGTTTGTCTACCCGTCCCCTTCCAACATACTACTCAGAATGCCAGTATAACAGAGACTGTCAGTTCGGTGGTGAGAAGGATGAGAACGATGATGAGGATGAGACTCTGGAAGAGGGAGGTGCTCGGCGGGGAGGCAGGAACAGTGATGGGTCTGGATCCAGTCGGAGGAGTAGCCTTGGGGTTGCAGATGAAGACACAGAGTTTACACAGAAGGTCCACCGACTTCAGACCGCCAAGCAGAAGCTTCGCCAGCTGAGAGAGCTAGTTGCCATGGTTCAGGTATGAGTATTGCTAGGGAACATGTCTGCTTTTTGTTGTGTTTTGTTTACATTATTAGTATACATAATAAATGTTAGTGGATTAATTAAGTCTAGAATATTAATAAGGTGATCTCATTTATGCTTTAGTTTGACTGTCTTCAACATATTGTTTTTGGTCTGCAGAGTGATGATACGGATGGCACAACTGCAAATGAAGATGAAGGAATCCACCAACAGCCTAACAACACTAGAGCTCCTGCCCCTAAAGCCAAGAGAGCACTCGCACTCTCTGACAAGGCCCGGTATGCACAACTTTGTTTCAGCCCATTTATACTGTATAAAGGCCAAGATGTGTAAAGAAATTTGTCTCTAGCTTTTAGGAGGTGTAAATATCTTTACATGAATGTGTGCTGTGTGCCTGGGTTGATGGGTGTGTTCACAAGTGGATGGAAATGTGGGTGCCAGAGGGTGTAAGTGAGGGGTGTATGTGTTAGTTGACTGGATGTACGTTTGATATGTGTGCGTTTTTCAGGCAGGTGTGTGAGAAAGAAAGTTGACTGGATATGTGTTTGATATATGTTTGTGTGTGTGTGAGTTAGTTAACTGTGTGTGTGTGACTGAGTTGACTGGATATATGTTTATGTGTGTTCCTCAGGTGTGTGTGTGAGTGAGTTGACTTGATATATGTTATGTGTGCCTTCCTCAGGGAGAAGCTTTATGAGGAGAAGTTGCTGCAGCAGCAGCAGGAGCTGAAGCAGCTGCAGGAGGAGCGGCAGCGGCTCATGGACATCCAGGGCAAGATCCAGGACCTGCAGCGGGCCTGCCCAGACCTGCAGGTACGTTAGGCTGGCCCTGTAGCAGGGATGTGCCCACTCACACACTCACTGTCAAACAACATGTACTTCATTCAACGGGGAAAAACTGCTCCAATGGTCATGGTCATGGGTGTAAACTTACACGGGCAGCATAGCCATATTCAGCTACTCTGTCCCTCAATGTAATTAATGCCTATAAACATAATCACTGGCTACAGAGAAAGCTCTCACTGTATTGCTTCATTCTCCATAATTATGAGACTGTAAAATATATATATATATATATATTATAAATATATTTTTTGGTTTGTTTGTTTTAGACATGCTGTGATGGCTTTCGTGTTGGTGTTGGTATTATCAGTATTATTATCATTATCTATTGTTGGGCACGGAGAATGGGCAAATGATACAGAATGTGTTCATTTTTAAAAAAAAATCTCTGTTCTCCTGCAGTCGTCTGTGTCCAGCTCTGTGACGGGGCCCGGCCTGAGGAAGATCCCGGCAGCAGCCTCAACGCCAGCCTGTGGCCCGTCCGCCTCAGCCTCCTCGGCCATCCTCAAGCCTACCGCTGAAACAGCCCCTCCTTCAGCTCCTGACAACGAGGTTTGTGTTTGTGTCTGTCAGGGGTGGACTCTATGCAGCCAGCAGAAGCTCCAGCCTGCCAACTCATAGTGTGACCAAACCCCCTTCCTCCTTAATGTGTAATGCTCCTACAGTAGCTGTGGCAAGAGAATGGGTCTGACCCTGATCAGGAGTTAAGGTGCCAGAGGGATTCCAGAGTTGTCTTGAATTTGGGTTATGTTCTTTATTCAGCCGGTTTAGAGAGGAGTGGTGACTGCACCCCCCACTCCTCCTTCCCTGTGCCTCCTGTGAGAGTGGCTCGTCAGAAGTGGGCCACTTGCTTCATTAGAGGAGTGTAGAGGGACACGATAGGTGGAGCTTTGGAGGTTGAGAAATCAGTTCTGCCTTTAGTGTGTCCTTTCGCAGCCACACTGTGATTGGCTCTTTGTGGTGGAGATTGTGATTGGTCTCATTGCTCTGATGGGACTTTCCTACATGCTGAAACTAGTCCACGTAGTTGGTGAGCTCTGATGATGGGTCGTTGTGATGGTTTGGGCTGATTGGTCTGTCTGTCCATCTGCAACTGGTCTTCCCCATGCAGCTGTGGACAGAGATGCGCCGGCACCAGATCATGCGTGAGGAGCTGCGCCAACGCAGGAAGCACCTGCAGAGCCTGATGGCTGAACAGCAGCGGCGTAGCATGCTCAATGACGCCACCTACAGGAGCGACGCCACACTCAACGCACACCTCCCTCACTCCATCAGCAGGGACGAGAGGTAAGGGACGGGAAACACGAAGGTAGTGGTGGGGTGAAGGTGCCTGTACCCCGAGACAGATGGGGAGGTATGAAGACCAGAACTGTGAAAGAGGCTAATGCACTTTCACAGACTCCCTTAAAAGAATAGGGTGCATAAGAAAGACGTGAGAATCTGGAACATGGAGGTAAAGAATTGCTAATTGCTAGGGTGGTGCAGGTAAAATAAGTGCAGGTGTTAGGGCTAGAGGGCTAGAGGGGAGGGAGTATCGGTGATCTCCAGAATAGTGATTTTTATCAGGCTTGTTTGTGGTGATGTCATGACAGTTATGTGGGTGGTGACGTATAGTCATGGATGACTCTTCCTGTGTAACTCTTGTTTCAAGTACAAGATCATAGTAAAGGAATATATTTTTGGGTAGAAGCAAATATTAAAATAATATAAAGTTTGAAGAGGTGTGCAGTTGTTGTGGGCTGTTTGATTTGACCTAGCCTGTAGTAGATTCTCGTGTATAAATTAAGATGATTTAGTTGGGTAGGAAGATGTCTAGCAGAACTTGTTAATTCTGTATTGCATATGTCTCTTTCCTGATCCTAACCCCTGTCTTGCTCTCTGTCCACGCTCTCTGGCTCTTCTTTTTGCTTTTTTTTTTTTTGTAGGACCATGGCTACATGGGGAGGGTCCACACCGTGTAGACTGGATGATGAGGACAGCTATGCCTCTGAGATTGAAGCTGAGGAAGAGGAAGAGGAGGACTCTGGTGAGGAGTCGAGCTACACTGATGACCTGCATGTTTACCCCAAGAAGCAACCCTTCAGCAGCAAGAAGAGCAGGAACAGGTTTGTGAGGGTTTATAATGTGAATGAAGTAGTTGTAGCACCTGGTGGGCCTTGGTGTGGCTGTGATCTCTCCTGATGATAGCTGCAGCACATGCACACTGTTGTTCAAGAATAAAGCTGGCAGACAGGTGTTGGTTAAAGCAGACCAGTGGTGTTTTAATGGACAGTCTTTGCATTTTCAATGCAGTGTGAACACGATTAAACACCTAATTTCCAAATACTCGGGTAGTTTTCCCTAAATGTATTCTCACAGAGACCTGTGAACATTCCTATGTAACCATATTTTTGTTGAAAATGTGGAGAATGCACCAACACCCTCACCTGACGTGTGGATGGGATGCAGGGCGTAGCTACTAGTGCTGGATACCCCTATAGAATGGGACTTTCAGGTAGCATTCCAGAGGTGGTAGGAGCAGTGGGAGAGGTGTACGACTGCACTAGGTACTAGATGACAACAAGGTACAGTGTTTGCTATTTGCAGGTAAAGTCACTGAAAATGTTCAAGACTTTTCATGAAGTATACGCAAGGCGTTGAGTACAGGGCTGCTGGTCAAGCTTGTATCTACCAGCAACATCGGATATGAGTATCCCATAGATGGGAAAGAAAAGTAGACATGTAGAAAATGAAGGCAGTGGTGATCAGTAATCCACATGAATGGGAACGGTGTAAGATATTGGAGGTTGCAGGTCATGTTCATGTTGAGTCTGAACACTTGAATGAACTTAAAATGCAATTTCTGCTTTACATTTTTCCACACACGATTTCTTGCTGGCCATCACAAAATGCAAACCTCATTTCTTTTGCTTTAGTCCAGTTAGCCTGCAGTATCTAAAGGGAAAGCCATGTTAAGTGTCTGAAGGGTCATCAAAGACATCATGACTCTCCCTTCCACATTGCATTAGCCATTCCTTGACCAACTTTTTTTTTTTTGGTCTTCCTCTCCCAATCAGTGTGAAGAGCTCAGAGGGCTACCCAGGAGAGGGCAGTGCGCGTAGCCAATCCAAACAGCAGCTTCAGCACCAGCAGGGTGCAAGTGGCAGTCGGGGACAGAGGCAGGAGAACCTGCGGTGGGCAGCAGACCTCTCCCTCTCCGAGGGGATGTGCTACTGGCAGGAGCAGGTCAGCCAGCTGCAGAAACAGCTGGACCTCAGCACCAGCATGTGCCAGACACTGCTGCAGGACCAACAGGTGGGTGGAGGAGCATCCATCTGTGTTTTATTGTTTCCTACCTTTGCTGCCTTCCGATACAAATTAATTAGATTAATTAAATTGTAAATTCCACTGTTGGCCAGTAAAGTTTGAGTATTAAATTGAATTTTGTGAGTGGGAATAGGCAACAACATAATGGGCCACTGTGTCTTTACAGAGTCTTGCACGTCTTTTGACATGTGACATGTTTGTCCTTTAGACTCTATCCTGTATGCTTCACACGCTAATGACTGGGCCATATAACCTGTTACCAGGAAGCATGGCATCTCCTCAGGTGCCCCTCATTATGCACCAGCTCAACCAGTGCTACACACAACTGGCCTGGCAACAAAGCAATATTCAAAGGTGCACCTACAGACACACACAAACATGGCCTATCCTTGTGCAGCAATATTCTGAAATATTTGTTTTGATCCATGACTGTCTATAATGTGGCGTGTCTGTGTATGTGTACACGTCAGGTTAAAGCTGGGTCTGAATGATCTGCTTCGCAAGCAGCAGCAGGAGCAGCAGCAGGCAGGCCAGCAGAAGCCTCCGGGCCAGCCAAGTCACACACAAGATTCCTCTGTGTTCCTGCCCTTCGCTCTCAACGTGCCCGGGCTCGCCCCCTGCTCCCCTGGTAACATGCTGTATACACTCGTATGCATACATACTGTACTAGTGCATACAGTGTAGTGCAGACATAGGGAGGGAGAGTAAAAAACAGCACCCCTAGTGGTTGTTCCTATTACAGAGCAGGTTATATGTATATTCCCAAAGATCAAAAATACTATACAGCCAACAGTGAAAATGTAAAGCTATACTTTGATTTTTTTTCCCCCCAAATTTTCAAATTGCACTTTTACTTTTCCAAATGGACCTAAACATCGACCACTGTTGCATCATGATCATGGTAATATGCTCCTGACAACATGCACATCTCCCAGCACCAGTTTTGCCTTCAAATAAAAACCCAGCACTGCACAAACCAGTAAGGGGTAATAAGATTACTATCTCTGCCCTATAGACCTTTATTTGGATTTTACATGGTGTTTAGGCAGAGCAGAAAGTGCGTCAAAGTATTAATCATGAGATGTACAAGTACACTGAAGTTTTACATGCAAACGCTGCTATTCCACTGCAGCATCCATATGCACGTGAATACTCTTTCTTTACCCAAGCTCTTGCACAGAATCACAGTCTCTGTGTAGAGCATGGCTGTGACCTCATTCTGTTGCCATGGAAACAGTGTACTGAAAAGAATTTCTGCGCAGGTCACCTTGACCTAGTTAACAGTGGCTGATACTTCTCAGAAAATTAAAGCAAACAATGTCAGAAAACGCACTGAGTTACTTCTATGTTTTAAGGTTCACCTGTACATTCAAAGCACATTGCAAATGCTTTTTAATTGTTTTTAAGCCACTGATCTACTGAAGTGTCTGAAGTGATTCTATAATGCATTTCTGTTCTGTGTTGTGTATGTGTGGTAAACATTCCTCCTTTGCCTCTTTCCAGCAGGCTTTAACATGGCCCCCATGTTTCCCTCCCCGGGCAGCGAGTTCGCCCAGAGCTCTGCTGCTCAGGCTGGCCCTTTCCAGCAGCTGCAGGACCCAAACCTCTCCATGAAGACAGAATACATGAGCTTCCCACCACCCCTACAGAGATCTGCATTCAGCAACACAGAGAATCGGTAATGTGTGTGTGTGTGTGTATGTGTGTGTGTGCACGATTTGGGAGGGTCATGTTTATGATTTTGCATTTCTCTGTTCAGGTTTATAGAGGTATGTATGCGTGTTTACATCAGCCACATGACTTACATGCATGACCTCATGGCCCTCTTATGGACACTAAAAATGTGAATCAAGTCTGCTCTGGAAGTGATGCAGCTATACCCCTGACCTCAAGCTTAGAGACCACGTATGTAGGCCACAGCTAAGCCCCAAGAGAACAGACCCAGCTCACTCGCTGTCCTGCACTCACACACACACATACTCTCCCTCTCTTTCACTCTCTCTCTCTCTCTCACACACACACACACACACACACACACACATACTCTCCCTCTCTTTCACTCTCTCTGTCTCTCACACACACACACACACACACACACACACACACACACTGTGTGCGAGTGTGTATGAGTGAGAAAAATGAGACGTAGCGCAGAGGGACTAGGACTCGTCGTGTTAACGGTGCCTTGCAGTATCAGCACACCTCCCTCAGCTGTGCAGCTGGGCCAAGTGTTTTTACCCACACTAGACAAAGCAGAGGCTGCGTCTGTCCTGGTCGGCATCTCTTCCAGTCACATGTAAATCTTTGCATGGTACTGGTTTATTCTCTCACCACTGTGTTTATTATCGGTAAAAACAAGTCAGTACTGCCCAGCTAGGTAGTTTATATGTATCTCTATGGCATAACGGAGTTGCAGTGTTGGATACTAGCTGAACCTGTCTGTGTTTAATGCTCCATCTTAAAGCCTAGTTGATGGCATTACACATTAGGCAGAAAAGCTGTGGTGCCTAGCAGGTATTGTCTGCTCCACTAAACTGCAGATATTATATGGGTCACTAGCTCAGATAAGAATGCAGTTCCTCTCCCTTCCCCACTCTAGCACCATATGATCACATTGCAGCAGTACTGTATGAAGCTGACGTTTGAGTGGTAAACATAAATTGCGTATCTGGTCATTTTCTCTGACATTTAACGACAGCAGTCATTCAATTTAAGATTGATTCCAAAGATCTCTGTTAAATTTAATGCATGCCAGTCACCAGTTCTGAAAGGAATTTAATGTGTAGAAATCTTAACAATATTCAGATTTACTTCAGATATACTTTCCTGTTTCCCCTAGTCAGCCTTTTACATTTTAGTGAAATGTATGTGAAAGAAGATGTGTTTAGTCCTTGAGTTCAGTCATGTTGATTGGGTGTTGCCAGACTCACATAAGCAGGCTGTGAGAACATGGGGTGGTTGCTTTAATCTAATCTCTGTCTGCCTGTCTGTTTCTGCCCCCCCCCCCCCCTGTCTCTCCCTCTCCCTGTCCTTCCCAGACCTCAGACACAGCCAGACAGCAGTATAACTGATCCTCAAAGCCCTGGCTGGTTGAACAGTTCCATTGTCCCTGAGCAACAGCAGCAGCCCCCGGCCCCTGGTGCAGGGTCACGTCTTCCCCCGCCACCGCCCCCAAAGCTGCAGCAGTCCTACTCCCCGTCCTCATCGCCTGTCGCCCCCAAACTGCTCAGGGGGCGCTGCTACCAGCAGCAGGACTCCCAGGAGTCTCTGAGCAGCATGCCAGACCCAGGTGACCCCACTACGGTCACTAGGACCTACCGGCCAGGCAGGAAGGCCTCGGCTCAAGCAAGCCTGGCCTCACGTGACAAGACGCCCAATGCCAAGAGCCGACGGAGGAGGGGCAAAGGCAAACATGCAGGTGTGTGGGTATATTGACTGTTAGATTTTTTTGGAGGGGACTGGAATCTGTGGTTACTGGTGTTGGTGCTTCTCCCTGGAGCCATTTGTAAGATTATCCCCAACTGTCCCTGTGGTCTTAGGTGTGGGGAGTGATAGTGTGTCCAGCACAGCAGACTACTTCCAGGGGAGTGTGAGGAGCAAAGCCCCCCAGCCCCAGCCCAGGGGCCACAACCAGAGTCTGCTGGACAAGCTCACCCAGGAAAAACTGGACAGCAAGGCCAAGAGCAGCAAGGCATATGATGTCTCATCAGGTCAGCCAAAAAAACACACACATAGAGCCTGCCATATCTGTCGAAGTCAAGCATGTATGGAAATGTGATTGAAATGCCAATGTAGTGTGATGACAATGGCCATAATTACAGCTGTGTTGAGAAACGTGCTGTGGTAAAAAGCTAAACAGTTGTTTAGTTAAAGAGATTAGAGTTCATCCATCCTAATGTTGTCATCACATAATCATTGTATGTTCCATGTATAACTACTTACCAAGGTGTTGTCTCGCCTATAATTTTCTGTCATCTCATTTCTTTGATTACTTGTTTTTTGGTTTTGATGTTGTTTGTTTGTTGTGCTCCTCACAGCATATGCTTGGAGGACACCCTTCCTCTCTAACAGAATTGCATGCACTGAAGCTCCAGGTAACCACTATTGCACCCCCTGCATGACAGAGATCCTCCCCCACCCCCACTACCACCACCACCACTACCTCCTCCTCTGTCCTTCTCCTCTAATAAGCCATACGGTGCCCTGCGCCCTCCTTGGTTGTCGTCACATTGTCATCATTACTTCGTTTTGATGTGTTGTTGCTGGAGGCAGTTGTACTGGCTTGTTCAGATTGTGGTGGAGGGGGGTGGCAAATTGTTGCCATCTGTGGACTAAAAATTACCTAAGATATTGGATTCTTATTCTTACTTCAAAATGCATTTTGATCTATATTTATTATGCTGTAGTTTTTTCACTGGCAGTCTGTGCTTGTGGTGTCGTTATTCTGTCATCTGTGTTACGGAATCCTGAATGAAAAATAATTTTGCTAGTTGGTCACTTGAAAAAGCTGTTTTTACTGTTTTGAGTACCATATAGACGACCAGGCCAGCCGGACAGCAGGGTGTGATTTTCTCCTTGTCCTTGAATTATTCTATCAAATTCACCCTGGACCACTGAAAAGCCATGTTCTATGCTTCTTTTCATGCACAGAAAACTTCTGTGTCAAACGGTTGACTAGGCTTAGAATGCAAGTTTCCAAATTCATGAATGACGATCAATTATTTTTAGTTTTGGCTGCCAGAATAATGCGAGCCATTATTGACCGTGTCATTCAAATCACTCCACTAATTCATTGATGGGGGGCCTGGGAAAAAAATATTTTCAAAAAATTTTTTTTTTTACAAAACAATACGGTTCACAAACGTTGTGGAGGGCAGCATCATGCCTTGCTTGTTTCTCTTCTGTCTATTTGGATTATGGGTAGGTCTACGAACAATATGTTTGTGTGCACAAGGTTGTTGGGAATGACAAAGCTCAATTTGGTAACTTAACAGGCCTACTGCATTTTTAATAACCAGCTTATAAGTCTTCAATGGAAAATTAAACGCCTGTCTCATAGACTGGGTTTGTTGAGTCATTTGGGAAATTAACTATTATTTGCAGCTTTACGATATTTACCAGCACATGCACCAGCCCTAAAATTACACACTTGGTGCAGTGACACAAATGACCCATGATAATTCAACTGCTTAAACTGGTCTTAAATATTTATTAAATTATGCTTTGCATCATTTCTCTTTGGTGCAGTTTGGGCATCTGGATGCTGATCTTTGTGGGTTGTGTGCTGCTGTTTTACACTCTGACTCTTTCGTTTGCGTTACCTCTTGAACATCCCTTTGTACCCCTTTCTGGGTCAACACAGAATGCATTGTGTTGATGTGAAGTTTGTGTCTTGCCCTCTGTGCTGCAGATGCCAGCAGTGACTTTTCATTGTTTGAGGCTCTGAAGGAGACTATCTACTCTGAGGTGGCGACCCTAATCTCGCAGAACAACTCACGGCCACACTTCCTTATTGAGCTCTTCCACGAGCTGCAGCTGCTCAATACTGACTACCTTCGCCAGAGGGCCCTCTACTCTCTGCAGGTACAGTCAGGAACTAGAAATATCTGTTTACTATAAACTGTCTAGCGTGCTTTGTGTATATATATTAAAATGTACACATTTAAATGCTTTTACAAAAAGAAAAGCATTGATATGCTTCAAGAGAAACACCTTTTATCAGTACAGAAACCTTTTAACAGTATAACAAGTACGTGTTTCACTAGGTTACAACTTGTGCTTCATCTCTCTTCAGGACATTGTGACGAGGCACCTAACTGAGAAGAATGTGGCTGATGACCAGGCTTCCTCCTTGGGGCCCGCGGCATGGGTGGGAGGCTCCCAGTCGGAGCTCACTCCTAGTGAGAGTCTGGCCACCAGTGACACGGTAAACAGGCTTTGTGCTCTTTCTCACTTCCTCTTTAGGGCTGGAGTTCCTTCCTTCTCTTTTCTGTGTCATTTGATGTCTCATGGTAAGCCGTACTCATGGCATGGATAAGAGTCATGAGAGCTGTGTAACTGAGCAAGAGAGTAAGTGAAGGGTCAGCCACTCGGGGAAACTTTTTTCATGTGATAGGCTAGTTTTTTTTTTTTTTTTAACTGCCATTAATGGCCTAAACAGAGTTTAACGTGAGTGTTTGCATGCAGATAGGGTTTGAGAAGGTTCACTGAATTTGTAAGCACTTTAGAATATTGTTTTAAGTAAGATGTTTTATATAGTAAGTAAGACATTGCAGGAATGAAGACTAACCAGTGTTTGGTTGGCATGTGCAGGAGATGTCAGAGAAGAACATGGCCCTGAAGCAGAAGCTGACAATTGATGGCGACTCTGTGGACGAGGCCTCCTTCACGTCCAGCTCCTCAAACTGCGACCCTTTTGCCAGTGACGACCAGGGTAAGGGCTGCCGGCCAGAAGAATCCTTATGCTCCTTTAGAGCCAGTCAGAGGAGTTCTCCTGATGCCAAATGATCATGGCTGCTGCAGAGCTTGGCGAATGTGTTGAGCCTTCTCTTGCCTAATGCATTCTGTCTTTTCTCTGTGTCTGCTTCATTTTGCTGTGTCAACGTGTGCTTCCCCTCTCACTCTCTGCAGGTCAAACAGTGATTCGCTTAGATAAAGCTCTGGCCAGGATAAGGGAGTATGAGCGTATGAAACTTAAGGCTGAGCCAAACCTCAGCAACAAAAACAGCTCCGCTTCTGCTGCCTCAAACACTGATCTCCCCTCACCCGCTGCTGCCACTGCAGCTGGAATGTTGGAAGGTTTGTGTGTGTGTGTGTGTGTGTGTGTGTGTGTGTGTGTGTGTGTGTGTGTGAGAGAATAGGCTCACCTCATTATTTCAGTTTAAATGTGTCAATATCATATTGATCTTATGCATAAAGTACATGCAGCTTACCTTGGCTTTTGCTGTCAGCATTATGTGCAGGACCTCAGCAGGGGTCAGCAGACATGCGCCGCCCTCAGATTGACACCTACCAGTTGGAGCGGCAAATCAGAGCCATTATGACTGATGTCATTATCTTCTTGAAGGTGAACCACTGGCACAATCTCACAGATCTTACGAATTACTTTTCATTAGATTCATGGGTTTTATAAATTGGGAGTTTTATGTACCGTCACTCCTCACCACAGCCATATTAGCAGTGACCCTAACCTCCCTTTCCATGTCCATCTCAGGAGCATTTGGATGAGGTATGCTCTCATCAGCTGCTTGCCTCCGTGCGCCGTATGGTGCTCACTCTCATCCAGCAGAATGATGAAGGCAAAGAGTTTGTGCGATTCTTCCACCGGCAGCTAGGTGGGATCCTGCAGGTACGAGTCCAATTGTCCTTGTCTAGTAGTACCTGCTAATGACTGTGTTCTTGTAAACTGTTTTCCACCCAATTATTTTTTGCTTCATCAAGCCTATTAAGAGTAGGTTTAGGCTTGTAACTGTGTGCCTGTGCTTGTCACCATGCAGGACTCCCTTAGCAAGTTTCTGGGCCGCACACTGCAGGATTGTGGGGAGGACCTACTAGTGGAGGTGTCGGAGATCCTGTTCAATGAGCTAGCCTTCTTCAGCCTCATACAGGACCTCGATAACAACAGAAATAGTGCCACTAGAAAACGCACTAAGAGAAGCAGTAACACTCCCTCCACCAAACACACTAACAAAACTGAGGTGTGTTATTTCTCCTATTGTACAGATTGCCTGACACCATGCAACACCTGGTTGTACAAGTGTGTGTTCAGTTTGTAGTCTAGTTAAGTTTACATTGTCTCTGCTCCTTAGTGCTAGGTGAAGCAATATTGGTCATCTCTGGGCACTGGGTATTGAGTTGACCTCTTAATGTGGGGCATCATGCATTTCAGTTGACATTGCCCATGGATTGGCCAGTGAACCTACCTTATCTGTTGTGGTTGTGTGCTTTTTCCCCCCATGGTTTTTGTTTTAAAGTGTTTTAAAATGTACCCTGTCCATAACAATGCACAATATAAATAAAACCTTACTCACCATGTCTGTCTGTGTTCAGGCAAAAGGTGCTGAAGGCGAGACTTTGTTGCCAGCTTTCTGTGACCAAGATAAGGTCAGTTGTTTAACCCAGCCATAAGCCATGCCAAGGTCTGGTTCTAGTGGATGCATTGGCCATTGTGTGCTCGACTGGTGATGACCTTAAAGCACTGTAACGTCATACTCATGCACAGTTCGCACATGAATTGCAGGCCTCTCTGTGCAGTTGTAGTGACCAAGAAAAAACACTTGTACTACACGGAACATCTCAGCTTTTCTTTGCTGCTGTTTCCAAGGTGTCTGGGTTTGTTACCGTATCACTCATAGCCAGTAAAAGTGTTCCTCAGATTTTATCAAGACAAGTTTGGTCATGTCTGAAGTTCTGACAGGTCAGCTATTTTAGTAACATATTAACACTTATAAAATGCTAACTATAGCTTGCTAGCATTGCTAAACAAGTATTTTAGAAACAAATCCACTTAATCCAATACAAATTCAATGTTAAGCATTAGGTAGTTTGTGATTACTCTCCACATTGAATAACCAAGCTCCAAAGTGTTACATCTTTTTCTACTGCTTGGCCCCAGACACTCTGCATCACAAGTTCCAAAAAATTAAGAAACGTGCTTAGGTGAAACAACACCAAAATTGGTTACACACAAGGCACGACATTTTGATGTCGGGGGTCAGACACACAGTGGCCAATACATTGACGGTAAACTAGTCTTCATTTACTGGCTGATTTTTCTTCTTTATTAGGTTAATAGTTTTGTTAACGTGCTCTCGCAGGATCAAGATGAGACTGAGCAAGAGGGAGCCACTCTCAACCAGGAGAAGGAGCAGCATTTGCAACCGAAAGATGGCCAAAGCAGCGAGGCCTCTGAAGTGGAGGAGGAAGAAGAGGGGGAGGATGAAAAAGATGATGAGGAAAATGACAGAGAGGGGCCACGTCTTTCTATCAGTAAGTGATGAGAATTTTTTTCCCCCAAGTGGCTGTGGCCTCCATAGCTGTTTAGTTCTGTCCTGAGACACCAAATGAACAGATGGGTTCGCTGGACTGCTCTTGATAACTGTGTACGTATTCTTGTATGTGTATGTGGTGCAGACTTGTCAAAGGCAGAGACTCAGCCCCTGACCAACTATGGTAGCGGTGAGGATGAGAATGAGCTGGAGGAGGTGGAGGAGTTTGAGGCTGGACCAGTGGAGGTCCAAACATCACTACAAGCTAGCACAGATGCAACAAATGACCACAATCAGGTGTGTATGCCTAAAGGAGGCTATAAGGAACTTTTGTGCTGATTTCCAATTTTCAGTTGCTCACTTTATCAGCACACAGGGGTTTTTCTGACCACCTTTTTACCTTTTGTTTTACCCAGTGCAATGGAGTAATGCAACTAAAAATCACACTTAAAAATGGCACAAGTCAAGACCAAGAGACCTCAGAGGGCCAGGAAGGTAAGGGCTACTGTCCTGTTGGTTTGATATTAGACACCACCTTACACGGAACATAAAAACATGAGTTTTTCCATTTTATTATGCTAATTGTTGAAGAGCCCATCTAACATTTTTTCTTTCCTTCACTGTTTCCACTCACTTTGTTCTGTTTTTCAAACCCAGCCAAGTGCGCCCAGTCTGAGTCCATCGAGGTGATGGACTCCCCAGAAGAAGACCGTGGGAGTGTCAGCCACCAGACTGGAGCTGAGCCAGAGGTCCAGGAAGAGGCTGAAGGAAGCGAGGTGCCTTCCGCCCCAGTGAACGGGCAGGGGGGCAACCAGGGGTCCAGCTCCGGAAGCCCTGACACAGAGTCTCCCGTCATGATCAGTGTTGACGTACGCTATCTCTTACAGATATACACGCACGTGTGCATGTGTACACACACACACAGAAATGTATGCCGATTTTTTGTGACGGTTATATTGAAAAATCTCTCTCCCTGTCTCTCAGGAGGTAGGCTCTGGAAACACAAGCCAGAAATCAGATGAGGATGACTTTGTGAAAGTTGAGGATCTACCCTTGCAGCTCTCAGTTATGTCTGAGGTGAGTGGGGGACTGGGTCTCCCCAAGTATGTATACTGCAAGTGTTTTGTGTGTGGGAATGAATGATGAATACATGTCCTGTGTCCCCAGGAGGAATTGAGGAAGAGGATCACAGAGGAGCAGAGAAACAACAACCTGACCACTGAGCTCCTCAACGGCAACACAGAAGGCCTCACTGGGCTCATTGGTGATGGCCTGGCCCTGAAAGAACCAGGTAAGCTCACACTACTTTTGCTGTGGCTTTGCACATGTCCCAGAATCACAATGTGCTCCTTTGAACACATTAACTCAAAGTTTGCATTCATTCTTAAAATGTAAATGCACCTTCTAAATGATTTGGTGGCTCCTTATCCAGTTATTGTGCTCTACTATGAAAGGTGCCCTAAGTTTAGATCCTTAGTTAAGCCAACAGAGGTTGCTTGATGCACTTCTCCCGATCCTGACCAAGTGTCTTTTCTTTTTCCAGAGACGACTGTAGTCCAGAGTGTATAAGAACATCTGGCCCATTCCCAGCACCACTGCATCATCCAATGCAGCTTTACATTAGAGGAATGTGACTGAACACTTGTGTTAAGGTTAAGCTGAGCCTAGCTTTTTTTTTTTTTAAAGACTAATCCCATTAAGTTCCCATGGCACCACACTACTGCAGTCTACTGTTAAACTAAATAGAGGTAAATGTTGAATTGTACATGAAGGGGTTCTTTGTTTATCCCAAGGTGACGTTTTTATAAGACGGAAATTGTAGGATTAGAGGACTCATGTTGCTGTCCATATGCTCTGTAGTAGTCTGTCTATCTTCATATTCATCTTTTTATTTTATTTGGTAATGGAAGCCATGGGCTGGTGAAAATGGGCTTTGGTCCTGTTTTGGACTTTTGCAATCAGTTACTGTTACTTAGTTATGGCATGGTGGCGTTTTTTCTGTTTCTGTGCCTGACTGCATTTAATGACCCCCAAACCCCCCTTACCACCTTGCACTTATCCTTCCAAGTCGTGGATTAGTAGAAGCAAGTAGGTATTCCAGAATGCTGATTCATTCAGGATGTGACTGGTCAGAGAACAGTTGCCAAAACTTGCTCGGTCAAGGTTTGTTATTGGCTACATGACTAGTCAACCCCCCTACTGGCATAAAATGTCTGTATGTCTTGCCTGCCTTACTGGGGGTTGGGGTGGAGGTTGACCTCAGATGCACACCTTTTTTTTTCTTCTTTTTTTTAAAGATTTTACATGTATAGGCATGGTAGCTGATGTTAGTTGCTTTGTCACCTTATGCCATTCTGATTTCCATGTAATTCCGATATTTACTATGATATTTCAAGACAGAATAAAGATTTTTACTTTTTTCTCTCTAATTAAAATATTGCTCAAGTCTTTTATTTTATGTATCCTAATACAAAAAGGCAATTAACACTTCATTATCAGTCCTCAAACCAACAATGAATATCTTGTGATGTCACCCCTTGAAAATACAGCAGAAATTATTTCAAATTTGTATGGTTTTATTTCACAAGTATTTAGTGACTCAGATCAATCATGAACTGTTTTGATTTTATGATACAAGCAGTTCAAACATTCACACATGTAGAAAACACGAGATACTCAGTGGTACAAACCTAAAAAGGAATCTCAGTGCGGTGTTTAACAACTGACACCTGATCAGCCAAGTAGTTGCATTGGTTAAAAAAGCACAAAGTGCAAAAAAATGTGCTGACCATCACAATCTTTGTAGTAGCGATCACTTGATGGTGGCTGAAGGCATTCCATGATTGAAATGAAGCAAACTCAATTGATCACACCAAAGATGTATTCTGATTAATGCCTCGTGTTTTAGCGCTGCAACTCCGAGGACAGCTGCTCCTAATAGTTGCATATTTGAAGAATCCAGTGTCAAAAATGCCTCAACATCACCATGGCATGCATGGGTTGGGGCAATCTCGTATGAAAGACTCCAGCTTGCCCTTTGATGCCTCCATCAGTGTGGTGTAGGTGGTCAGCTGGGGTGGAAAATGGGAAGACATCTTACTAAGTCATACTAAAAAAGCAGTTTTCGAATTGAATTCCTGAAATGAATTTATTTGTTTTATAAGGTATTGTGGATTATACTGCTTTGGGTCTATGCATTTTGTTTCTTCAAATATGTAATTAGATGTGGTACAGAAGCATGTGATGTACCTTCTTTTAGCTATACTTCTCAATGGTGGACCAGATATAGTTGTTTGCATATACTTCCGCATGTCACTGGTTTCTTCTTCAGCCATCAAGACACTTAAGATAATGTTAATGCTGAGCACAGAACATCACATTGATAACCCACCTTGTTCAATACTGGCTTTGTTGAAAGCACATCATAAAGGGTATTCCGGGAGATGTTCTGTGAAAACAGTTAGTGTGTTAATGTAATGTAAAAAAAATAAATTCCTTCTAATGCTGGGCGAACTGAGTTTGGTTTGCACCATGCCATCAGTATAATATTGCTTGCACTACCACAGTTGTCCTTAGGAATGCATTTATCGTTAACTTACAGATTGTAGTGTTTGATTCATGCACTTCATGCCAGGTGTCCTACGGTCATCCAGGAACAGTGGCTCCTTCCAGTGGTCATAGTTGGTCTGTAGCAGGTACCACTTGCCCTGCTTCGAGTTCAGCCTGGAGGAAAACAACAGTTAAATGTGAAATTGTTTTCTTTACATTGTACAGTTTTAAAAAGCAACTTCAGTAAATACAGATATGCCACTTTGCTCCTTCCTTAACTCCAGCTTTCATTATGGCATTGTTTATGTGCAGTAGACTTAAATCATTTCAATAAATCACTGAATGAGAATTTTTTACAACCACCATTGGCATATTCACTTTGTCTTATAAAGACTGAAGGGAATGATGCCACTGCCTAGTCGTTTTATATGTAACATCAGTTAGGGGTAAAAGAGAGTCTGCTCACTCCAATGGTTTCAGGCTCTCTATCCTGGAACGAGTGATGATGCAACCCTGTCCTGTCTGGTTCCCTCCCAGGATGAAGTAGACCGGAGCCAGCAGCTTTGTCTGGGACAGCAGGGACCTCGCCTCCTCATAGCTGCAGCATGGTAAAAAAATGTAAGCTTAGTGTTTTTCAAAGATGAGCTGACAGGGCTTAAGCACAGAAACATATGGGGATGAGTTTAAACCAAGAGCTGAGATCATGACGTCACTATTATATCCCTTGTATGAGTACTTATGAGATTGACTGAGTTCCTTCATCACCTTGTGGCATTTTCCAAAACGTTGCGAGTCAGAAACCCCATCCACATGGCATCTCTATGATTTAGAAGCCACTCTATGATGCCTATGAGGAGAAAGGTCAGCCAGACAACCAATTTCGAGGTTTGGACTTTAACCATGACTAGAATTTTGTAATAAATCTTGTGTACTCAAGAGACTTTGCATGATGAGACTTGCTTATAAACTGAACAGGTTATCTGATGCTATGTGACTCAAAACAAGCATTTTCTACATATGTCTATAAGAAAGGGAGAGGGACTTACCAATATAGCCTCCGTTCAGACTAAAGCGCTCATTGACAGTGAGGGAAAAGGAATGCTATGAAAAGAAAAGAAATTAGAAAGTTTGCATGAAACCAATACATAGATTAATAGAAATACATCATCATATGGTAATCTAAACAGCAACACTATGCAGGGCACATTCTGTGAAAAATGAACTGTTCTATAAACAGAATCAGTCTGAATACGGTTAGTACTGTAAAATACGGGTGGAAACAAAGAGGAAATCGGTAAGCAATATTTTAGTTCTGCCATAAATCAGTGAAATTAAACTGGGGCAGCAGCTTATGGGCACAGGCCATTCCAGCTACTCGCTCTCCTCCCACCAATCTCCACTCACTGGCCTCATGCCCGTCAGCATGCCCACATAGCCAGCAAAGGTTGTGGACTTGAAGATGGTGTGGTTGCTCCTTCTGAAGTCAACATTCACCACCAGGGGTTTCAGCTTGTCTGTGATCATCCATGACTTATTCTTTATGTCCCATCTATCAGGTGAGATACTGGTGTTAACAAGGGAGCAGGTGAACAAAGTTCATGTGCAGTGGCCCACATCTCCAGTGGCCTATATTCCTTCTGACATGAATCAGCTTAACAGTCAGACTAACTGAATTTAGGTGCTCTTGCACACATGCTAAGATGTTACATTTTTCTGTCTAATTTTTGAGGCTTGTTGTAGACCTCTACAAACTCTACAAGTGTCTCACCCCATGAACAATCCGAAGTCCAGATTTCTGCCATGGATCAAATTACCTACCAAACAGACAGACAGACCAGGATCATGTTGATTATCAACAACAATTGAAATTATTTTCAAGCAGAAGTCATATGTATGGACCACTATTGTCTGTACTTACCATCTAAGTCTTCTGCAACAACTGAAGTGCAAACAGTGAACACTTCATAGAACAGATTAAAAAGTGCAACCTCACCTGCAAGGAACAATGACGAACAAACAAATGTCAACAAAACCACATCACACTAAACTAAACTATCTAATATTTTCTTCATTTCTATGGGCTTGTCTTTTCCACATACCCAAAGGAACTCCTGAGGTTGATGCTATTCCTTTAAGTTCCTCATTGAATGGATATGGAAGTGT
The DNA here is from genome assembly GCA_030347295.1 of Setipinna tenuifilis. Lineage (NCBI taxonomy): Eukaryota > Metazoa > Chordata > Actinopteri > Clupeiformes > Engraulidae > Setipinna > Setipinna tenuifilis. Next base: position 11,396,854 of record CM059265.1, read on the forward strand.
ATCAACAATTAGAGGCTGAGAGAACAGATAATGAGCTGTCAGTGGCAGTGGAATGAACTGTCCACTGAATTTGCTTTAACAAGGACATTCACTTCTGAGGGGTGCTTTTAGAATAGCCGACTGCTAAATACTTACCAGAGCTTTGTCTACAAAGTCAATTAGTTTCCCACTGGGAACAAAAGCATTGGCCAAATCCTTTATGACTTTGATCATGTTGACAATCTGAAACCCAATAGGGAAGTCAATGGCAGCAAGACACAATCATTCCAGACCGTTTCATTCAGTGTCTGGAGTCATGTTATATAACCACCTATTTGAGCACACTTTAACTCAATTCAGTTGTCACAAGGTAACAACAGAACAGCCTTTAAAATTACGACACTCACGTCATCCTTCTTTTCAGACATTAGTGCAGCCCATCTCTTGTTTGGAGGCAAATCTAGGTCAACTGTGTACCAGGTGACTGCACCTTTGAACCTGTCAATTGAAAAATCTACTTTGAAAAATCTACTTTGTGATTCTACACCCCCTTCAGACATTACTGTATGTGAGTTACATTGGCCTATAATAGGTTGTTCAGGGAGTGGTACTGAGTTGTTGTGGGAGACTGGCCTGAATAGGCTTAACAGTTGCAGTCACTCCTCTACTGAGAAACAATCACTAGTTATACAATGATGCAAAATTACCTCGTTTCCCAAAACGTACACAAGGAAATAATACATACGTTGGACCCTGCGGTGGATACATGCCACTTCTGCATTCTTCTGTGTACTAAAGAGACAGTTTGCACATTATGAAAAGAGCTGCAAATGGTCTCTGAACTTGATGTTAACACAAATTGCATATGTGGGAAGACAAGCCTACTTCCATTAGTTCTATGAAGTTGTCACTGGTTGCAGCACCTAACATATGTTGCTTTTACTTACCGGGGGTATATACTGCGTCGATACAATCGTCAGAGCTGAAGACAATAAAATACAAAAAGCCAAAAGAGACATCTTGTTTTTGTCTGTCTTAAGTAAAGTGCCACTGAATGAGGAAAACGCGGAAGTCTTTCTGTTCTCGTGATCTGACTAATTTGTGGACTGTACCATCAAAGAAAATAATGGTTCTAACAAATGCGAAGTAGGCTACATAACATTAGACGGTCAGATTTGTGTGACTTTGGGAGTAGTTTAACGCTGCCTCCCTTCAGACCAAAACACACAGTTTAAGTGGACTACTACGATAAATGTGAGTGAAATAATAGTCATGTGATCAAAGGTGACCTTACACCTGCCCCACATGGTACGTCTACTTGGTGATGTTTGACAGTTTATTGACAGAGAATTGCTACAGAAGAGGCATGATATCCGCGTGACAATACAACTTCTGTTGCTTTTATCGGCAGAATCTTTTGTTATAATGACCATTGGCTGTGAGTACAGCTGTGAAGGGGCCCAATTCACAGTCTCAGTTAAAACATCATTAAAAAGAGTGCACTATTCATAAAGGGTCTATTAAGTAGTATCCTAAATATATAGCCTAATAAATAATTAGAATCATTTATTTCTCCTGAGTGGACAAACTTACTCGGGATACATCGTGAATCTTCGGTATTTCTCGGAGAGGCTGATTTCTCGAGTTTTTCCGAGGATCCTCCCACTTCACTAAGAGCTAGTACTATTTGCGAGCAAGGATGGAGGAGATAGCGGCTGGGCTCAGCGCGGAAGGAATACAGAAGAAAGTTATCTGCCCAGGCAGAGGGGAATTGTCAACATTTATCGATGGAACTAAGGTACTAATGTGTTGCTCGGGAAGCAAACCGATTTCAATTACCAGTAGGTAGTGTTACAGTATTTGTGCGTAGAACAATGGAAAGAGAATCAGCTAGCTAGCTGGATGTGTAGTGTAAGTTAGTGGGCTAACATTAGGTAGCCTCCATTCGAGGCTAGCAAGAAAAATGGGCGAAACAGTAATCACAATCGGTCATAAAGAAGCGTTTGATCTATTAGTGCACTAGCAATTTAATGGTGTAAATTATAGAAAATATAAATACATTTCGTGTGTTGACGATGGACCAAGAAGGTTGCTCCTTCAATAGGGAGGGGTTTTCTATGTAGGACTTGCTCATTGGAAGACCGATGTCAGATGCGATAGTAGGCTTTTAGACAGGTCATTTGTGTTGACTGACAGTCGGTGGCGCCAGTAAAAATACTGCAGTCTTCTCATATCTCTTAGCGAGTTAGCACATTAAAAACCCATGCTAGTTAGCTAACACGCTTATTCTACGCTTTTTCTTCATGATGTAGGAAGCATTCTGTGCATGTTTTGCCATGTTATATCGACTTAGTGTTTTTGATCATTGGAACTCTGCTTACTCTGTGTTAATATGTTAATGTTTCAGATAATGTCCATTAAGCAGTAGTCTACTGTTAGCGTAAAAAATGAATTATTTTATTAAAGATGATCGCTTGTGTTTAGGTGAAATTTCACTATCGCACCAGCCTTTGCGATGGCACAGTGTTGGATGATTCACGGACGGTGGAATGCCAAAACAAGCCCATGGAGCTGATCATGGGGAAGAAATTCAAGCTACCCGTCTGGGAGCGTATAGTCACTACTATGAGGGAGGGCGAAATTGCAGAATTTAGCTGTGACGCCAAGGTTAGTATTGTGATTTTCACATTAAAGACATTTTGCATCTTTATCTGCAGTGTAAATATCAGCCTACTGCAGAACGCAGGGCAATAAGTTAATCATATAATTGTTTTTAAGAACATAGTGTCAGCCTCCTAATGGATACATTACTATGGCACAGAACTTCAAAGATGATATGAAACGCATGCACTTTTCTGTTCTTCGTTTAGCACACAGCCCTGTACCCACTGGTCTCCCAGTCCTTGAGGAACATTAGGGCAGGCAAAGACCCTCTGGAGGGTCAGAGACACTGCTGTGGCATTGCCCAAATACACTCCCACCACTCCACAGGCCACCACGACTTGGACGAGCTGCAGGCCAATCCCCAACCTCTGGTCTTTACTCTAGAACTTCTACAGGTGAGGCTGCATGTCGGTTTGTTGGACAGTTTTAATGTTAGTGTCTAGTAAAGAACAGGAAAAAATGCTGGACTAGTGGATATTACAACTGTACAAAGTATCTCATTTACATGTTTAACTTAATAATATTCTTTAGTCTTCCAGTTACTTGATTTATTACTAGCATCACACATATACGATTTAATAGTTACCTACCATTAACTGTCATCATTATATTACTACAGAATAATGAACTAGACCAGACCCTACTCCTAAACCTGATGATTATCAAAAAAGAAATGTCTTTGCACTTTTTATTTTACAGACAACAACAGTATATCCTCAATAAATGTTATCATTAATAGTAGGGACCGGATTTTGGTTCCCAAATGTGACCTTATGTACGTGTCATAGTGGAGACATAGACTGTCAATATGTATAGCAATACACACTCACACAGACACATTAAGGTGTGAGTCACCCATATTTTCCAGCGGAGACACTCCTTATGTTGTCTTTCTCCATTTATCAGATCTTGACCCCAGGCTCCTTCCAACTGGACACCTGGGCCATGACCGATGAAGAGAAGTTGGACGCTGTGCCTCAGATCCATGAACAGGGCAATGCACTCTTCAAACAGGGCGACTTGGTGGGAGCTGCTGAAAATTATTATAATGCCATTGCCTGCCTAAAGAACCTGCAGATGAAGGTAAGTTAATCTCACTAAGGAACTGGACAGCACCAAGTTGTAGTGGGATTACTCAATGGCAGAGCCTGCCTTTTCTGACAATGGGTGTTTAATACGCACAACCTTTTATGCCTACATAGACTTTTTCTGGAGATTTATGTACACTGTTAAAGCGATACTATGCAACTTTGAGTGTGCTTCCCCCAGTGTCTTCAAGTAAATGGACACTGTCGTGAAAATGGACTGTTTTTGCTCCCCCTCACCTTGTGCATGTGTTTTCAACTCAGCAGTTCAGAGTAACAAGCAAATACAAAAGTATTCATGTCCACCGAGTTAAGTAAAGTCAGAATTTTTACAGAATGTAATGTGATCCTGCTTCTTGCGACTTTGTGAGTCTGAGTGTGCCAGACACCCAGATATTGCAAGCGTGGTATTTTGTCCACAAACAGCAGGGACGTTCAACAGAGTCTTCATTTGTCTGGTAATAAGTTGCAGTGTCACTTTAGTATACCTTTTCCATATGAAGTTGTATTTTAGACAGGTTGTTTGGTGTGAAATGAATGACCCACTAGTTTAAAGCAACACTGTGTAGGTTTTCAGTCTTCAAACTATATTTTCCAAATCATGCTGATGGTACAGCAACTTAAAATGGGTTCAATTACACCTTTGTCATCACTTAAGAGTGCCTGTATCATCTACACTGGCACTCGTCTGGGAACCAAGTCACCATAGAAACTACATAATTTGACTGCCTTATGGCATACGTCACATCCTTCCCCCTTTAAAGGATGAGGTGGAACCATAGACAGTAAAAAATGAGAATGAGCAGTTGTAGTATGGCTAAAGCATCAAGAAAACCGAAGCGGCTAAGTGTGTATTTAGAAGATGCAAAGAAAAGAAAATGGGCGAGTGATAACTAGAGCCTGGACTAGCGTGAATATTGGCCCTGCTTTCATTCGCTGGAGTGAGGTAAAAGAGGAAGAGGAATACCCCACGACGGTGTCTTGGCACTGTTACTGTTGGACGAGTATAAATTCTTTTCCCTCTAATAAGTGGCTATTGTAGATTGAAATTGTATCAGGGTGTTTTGTTGTTTCTGATATTTCAAAACTGTTCATATAAAATGCTGTAAGGATAGCCTACTTGCCAATATAGGCTACTTGCCAAAATAACCATAGAAAAACCATGGGCCAACATTATTTAAAGTTTGTGTAACATTTCCTGTTAGCTTTGTTTACCTCACCAGACATGGTTGAACGCAGACATTGAACGTGAATCGGTCCTGTCTGAGGGAATTCCGCCAGCATCAACAAATGCACTAGATACAGATTTTACGACAGTTGCTACAGACAATACGGTTTCTCAACTGTAGGGGGACCCTGTGAGCAAATCCTACATAGTGTTGCTTTAAGAACAGTGAATTAGCCTATAGGAAATTAGCCCTTTAGTGCAAGTTTTATTTTTTTACCTTAAACACAACACAGAAAAGCCATGGGACTGTTGATCATAAACACATAGTACAGTGTATCAGTGTACAGTGCCTGACAAACGTCTTGTCGCTTATCCATTTTGTAGAAACAAAAGCTTATAACTTTACTTTTAATTAATCCATTGGTTTTAGAAATGTCTCATATGAAAGCTAAAACCCTCCTAAATTATGTTAATATAGTGAGAATAAATTTGCTTTACTGAAGAAAGATTGATCATTTAATGAACACAGAAAGGTCAGATTTTGGCAAGACAAAAGTTTTGTTGCCTACAGAAAATGGAACAAATAATTTACTTCAAATACAAAAATATGTTGCATAACATCAGTGAATCAAGTAATGGTGCTGTGAGGGTCATATTTAATATCTTGTATGACTTCCATGAGCTTGTAGGACTGCATCCATGTAATTCGACAATGACTCGTACAATTTATTGATGAAGTCATCAGGAATAGCAAAGAAAGCAGTCTTACATGCCTCCCAGAGTCCACAAAGATTCTTTGGTTTTGCCTTCCATGCTTCGTCTTTCATTCTACCCCAGACATGCTCAATGATGTTCATGTCTGGTGACTGGGCTGGCCAGTCCTGGAGCACCTTGATCTTCTTCGCCTTGAGGAACTTTGATGTAGAGATGGAAGTATGCGATGGAGCACCATCCTGCTGCAAAATTTGTGGTTGGGAATGTAAGAGGTTGCTAATACTTCTTGATATTTTAGGCTATTGAGACACATTGAAGGTGTCAGCCACCTCAGCAGTGGATCTGGTCTTCAACCTCTTGATAATTAATGTTTTGGTCTCAGGATGCATCTTAGGCATGTTGTCGGAGGGGAAGTTGGAGTTGATGTGAAGGTCTGGTATGCTGGGGTTCTTTTTATACACATCCACTAATTGATTGATCAATAACTGATCACAGATGAGGCTGTAATCTAGAATTGGGTGTATCATATGACAAAGCGATAAGACTTTTGTCTCGCCAAAATCTGACTTTTCTATCTTCATTAAATGATCAATCTTTCTTCAGTGAAGCAAATTTATTTTAGTATATTGAGCATAATTTGGGAGGGTTTTAGCTTTCATATGAGACATTTCTACAACCAATGTATTAATTAAAAGTCAGGTTATAAGCTTTTGTTTCTACAGAATGGATAAGCGACAAGACTTGTCAGGCACTGTATGGTGATATGACACATTTTCTGTTTTTTCCTGCATTGTTACCCGTGATGCTTAGGAGAGGCCAGGGGATGAATCTTGGATTAGACTGGACAACATGATAACACCGTTGCTGCTGAACTACTGCCAGTGCAAGCTCATGCAGGGCCAGTACTATGAGGTATTGGACCACTGTTCCTCCATCATCTCCAAATATGAAGGTGAGTTGGCAGCATAGTCTCACACATGTCCTATGAGATCTATGTGTGTTAAGCTCCCCAACCCGTGACACTGGCTATTGGTCTTTATCACAGACAATGTTAAGGCGTATTTCAAGCGTGGGAAAGCCCATGCAGCAGTGTGGAATGAGAAGGAGGCGCGAGCTGACTTCGCAAAGGTGGTGGAGCTGGATCCAAGCCTGGGACAGTCAGTGGCCCGTGAGCTCAGGGCAATGGAAGAGCGCATCCGCGAAAAGCAGAAAGAAGAGAAGGGCCGGTACAAGAACCTCTTTGGTGCTAGTGCCACAGCCACTTCGGTAAGACAAGGCCAACTAGTGCTTATTACAACAACCAGATAAACTCTTCATAATCAGAAATGAGCAGTGTTTGTGTACTACTGTTCCAATTTAAAAAAAATAACTAAAACTTTGTGTTAAGCTTGTGAAGGTTGATCTTTGATTGGATTTACAGAGGATAGGGTGATGTGTACATAGTCATTTCTGGCAAGTGTCATTAACTGGTTCATGTAATTTGTATTTGACTGTTGTGGTCTGCTGTTTGCAAAAGCATGGCATTATCTCGGACTAGACGACAGGTGATTTTGGGGTTTTACATTTCATGCTTTATGTGAAATTCATGTTTAACTCTGAGATACAGATACATTTTCATGGAATTGTGACAATAGGTGGCGGTGTAAATTTGGTTGGTGTGGTTAATCCAGTTTTTCTTTTCCAGGGCTAAACAGTCCTTTCTGTATGCTGTGAATTTGGACGGGCAGCAGCCGGGAATGTAAAGCCGGTGCTTTTAAATCTGTTTTATTCAAAGAACCCCAACATACACCATCTGTGCACGACACGTCCAGATATCACCGGACTGCAATCACCCAGGTCCAGAAATTGACAGAACAGGCCATGAACCACCCCAAAACCACACAGCTGTTGTCAAGGGTGAACTAGTCCTGGTGGTCTACACATCAGAAGTGATAAGGTCGTTCAAGACAATCAGTGTAACCAGGAAGTGGGGATACTAGTCTTCTGGCCTGGACTACAGCTCACATCCTGACCCTTCTGCCAATACTTACCCTCACCAGCACTTCATGATATTATTCAATTATGCCCATTATTTTCATATTTATATTCTTTTTAACTATCATGATTTTACATGCTTTTATGTTATTCTCTGTATTCACTGTAATCTTTATGTATCCATGCTTGACATTCTTTAATTTAACTTTTGAGTGGCGTTGAATTGAAGGGCAGGGGCACATTCACTGCAGCCACAGTTGTAGGAACAGGCCAGCCAGTGACACTTTTCTAAATACGAGAATATCTGAAACTTCAGCAAACTGTCAGTGGCCAAGTACAATGTACCATACTTCAATTGTGTTTGTCAACACATTTTTAAATCATTGTTGATGAATAGTTCTGTCATATTCCCTTGAAAACATGCCTTCTAAATAATGTTGCAGGAGAACCAGTCCAGTGTCCTCTTATGATTTGTGACTGCGGTCTAATAAAGAAGTCTCGTACAGTTCTTGATGTCTCTGTACACACTACTATTTATGAAACCATTACTTCATCAACAAGGCAAAGTTGATATTTTTCTATTAATGATTCACTTTATTCTTGATACAAGTACTGAAACTGCAAAAATCAGGATTACAAAATTGTCACACTAACAGCATAGCATAACAGGCTCTATTTGAAAACTGAAAATGCCCGGGTGAGGTTGGATCTGTCCACGCCAACAAGGAGAGTGGAAAGAACTGCACATGTGAAACAGGGAGGGAGAATACAGTGGGGAAATATGTTTTGAACGCTTCACTATCTTTTTCAGAAAAGTCATTTGCAACTGGACTTGACATGAAGTTTTGAAAAAAATTAATGTCAGCAGCCCTATTGGAAATACCTTTACTGTACAAAAGGTCAATGTGTTCAATACTTTTTCCGCCTGTCGTAGGTGTGAATGAAGGAGGTTGAGGGAAGAAGAGATGGCAGAGAAGAGAGATGATGGTGAAGGGGTTATGTGCGAGCACTTCTCTCAGTCTCAGCCAGGCATTCTCTTACAAGAGCACGCGCATGGATGATACCTGCACAAAAAAAAGGATAACATTCTCATTAGCAGTATTTCAATGCAATTGATGTAACTAATTGTAGAATAACCAGAACCAGAGGATATAATAACCATCACCCAATGTGGTGGCACTTGACATAAGGGGTGCTTTTCAGCCATGTATTTTACGTAGCTGCTGGGGCGATTTCTCAGACATGATAAGTCAAAGCATTACCATATTAACATACATCTTTGGAGTCCAGTGGTTACAAAGGGTAGCTAATTTTATTACTTTTACCACTAATTTAAAGCAAACATACATATGCCTACCGTTAAAAATACAATGTACTGTGTGATCATTGCTTGGAATACTTTCAAAATTAAAATTGCTTTTAGGGAGAAGTAATTTCCTTAAATCTTCCTAAAAAAAAACACACACTCACACACTGAGTCTGGACACAAGGAAAATAAATGTAACACTATGCATCGCTCAAGAGAGCACTCTTACTGAAATGGCAGTGTGTGATACATAGCACAGACAGATTTAAAATAAAATATTCCTTTAACAGTATCTGGTGATGATAGTAGACCTCAACATCCAAACACGATAATGCCTTAACTTCAATTTCACTTGGTTGTGAGAGAGAATGGGTGGCATTTAGACAAGTGAAATTATAAGCAGGCAATATTGCAGGGCTTCTGGCCAAACAGACATGTAAATGATCAGGCCTTGTCATTTCACACATGATAAACCATCAAGATTTGCTAGGCTATTGATAAAGTGTCTCGCTCAACAACACTATGGATGTTATAAATACTTTTACTTCTAAAATGTGTAACCCTGCAAACATTCAGCACCTGGTCATCAGAAATACCTGGCTGTGCAGAGGGATTTTAGTTTTCTTAACTATGGATGTTATGTTTACACTCATTTATGTTACGTTACTATTCTTTTTTCAGGGACGACCCATTAACCAGACCTTAGTTTTTCTGTCTTATTTTGTACATTTGTGATTGTGAGCTGGAAACCATGAACCCTGAATCACAGTGGAAACAATTTGAGAGTAGACTGCACAGAGCCTTTGGAAATAAACATCTCTGCTCTGTGGGAGTGTTATGTGCTGATTGCACATTAATTGTTGCTTCTTCCCACTCTCATCATACATTTTAGACTCTTATTTAGCAACTTTAGAACTGAACTTGGTTCTATAAATAAAGGTCATAGAACCAAATTCAGTCCTGAAGTTGTTAAATAAGAGTCTGACATTTTTTAGGCAGCATATATGTGGCAGACATATACATGCATCAAGTAAGGTTACCTCTCTTAAGTCTCTCCATTGCACTCTTACTACCAGCATAAGTGGGCCGGATCTCACGACCCATTTCCTCAATAACAGACAGCAGTTCACTGTAGGTGGAACCCTGAGATACTTTTACAGGCTGAAAACAAACAAGATATGAAGAGCATGCAAACAGGTTAACCACGGAAGTAGAATTAGAATGAGAATGATGAAAAGTTAAAAATAAATGTAACTAATAAACATAAATTACAGTTTATAACAGTTGTGTGGGACAATTCAGTATCCAAACAAAAAGACACTAAAGCATGCAAAACACAAAGCTTTCCTTGCAAGTTTAATTGCTGAAGAGGTGGAAGAAATGTACCTGTACAAAACCCATGGACGGTGGACCAAAATCACTGAAAGCTGGTCTAAAGTTGGACGAGGAAGGGAGGGAGGGCGATGGAACACTTGAGCCTGTAAAAAAAACACTGCTTTCAGTCTAAAATCCATTCCTCCTATGACAACCAATTAAACAAGTGGGCTTAGCTAAAGACAATACAGGGTAATATTCCCACATATCGTATGTGTATATAACCAGACGTGAGTATTCTTGGGCATGTAGTGTACGGGGGTTGCAGCTGACCCCATCTTTGGTTTAGGATCGCTGAGGCTGCTAGGAGTCTGCACCAGCTGCAGGGTTTTTTGTTGCAATTACCAGGCCGGACTGCAGCTACATCTTTCTGACCTCTTTTTGCATCTGTTCAACTGGGATCGGCAGGCACCAACCTTAACTGGTACAAAACTAGGGAAAGCCATATTAATACTGCACAAACTCCTTATGACAATGACAACACCTCACCTGGTGGTGTGTGGTTTGATCCCGTAGGGGCGGGTGCAATCGGCTTGTAGCTCATCTTCAGTTCACTTTGATGGTAATCTATGTTGCCTGCCGTGATGCGTTTTTATTTGGTAGCAATGCCTTGAAGCAAGTCTTAGAAGATAAACAGAACACACGCAACGTAAGTAACGCATGCATATGGTCTTAAAGCGGCTACGTCGGCTTTCAGTCATATTTTCAGCAAAGACCTATCTGTCACATAAGTTAATGTGGTACAGCAACTCAATTTTAGCTATGAGCTATGACCAGTGAAGATTTCTGGACAGGCAAACCTCTTACCAGCTTGCTATGACGTTGCTCCTCAACCAGGTAAGCGACGTAAGCTTGTTGAATGGCTAGCAATAATTCCGCAAAATTTACGAGTAAGCACACTTTGCGAAGTTAACTCACGCACCCGAGCGTAAAGGTTGGTTTCCCTTCGCAAAATAATACTTTTTACTCTTCCTGCCCCTTACCACTGCGGGAGGATTTCCTGACAGAAAGTTATGTCGAAATCGATTCTACTGTAAAGATAATTCCATTCAAGCTATTTAACAGCTAACAGGTTAGCCTGTTATTATGCCAACAACTAAAAGCTAGACAATACCAATAAAGTTACCGTTTTTCTTTCAATTTACATCTTTCATCTGATGTTATACCTAATTAGTAATTGCTTGAATTACTTTCGACGACGAGATAGCGAAAATCCTTTAGCTAAAGAAGTATAGTAAATGTATCTTTTTTGTCGGAGCGTCTGATCTTGGCTGTCGGCAGACGAGCGGAGAGCCGCTTCCTTTTCCCATGACGCCTTGCGCCCTGTCAGAGGTGTGGCCAGCCCAGCCACCTTGTGGGCGGGTTCTTCGAGGGAAAAGGCTTTTTTTGTTTTCATGGCTTTTGTCTGGAGCCAAATAGCTACTATACAGTGATTGAGTCAGCCTAATAACTCGATGTTTTTTTATGCTCTAAGGACGACAGTTTCGACAGACAATTTTAGATTATAGCCGAATATGATTCAGCAGATTGATGGCCTTATTTTTATGTGCAGTACCAGATTTTTATAATTGTTCTCTTTTGTATTTGAATGTACAGCTTACAGTGTTCAGTCTCAGTATGTCTGTATTCTGAACAGTCGTCATACTAAAACTGACTAACTTTAACTGAATGCAATGCATACAAGTTCATGTGCCTTATTGCAAAACCTGAATGTAATCACGACACTGGATGAGGTTCTCCATATTTTGTCTTAGCCTTAATAAAACCTCACAAGATCTCTCATATTTTAGTTTGTTTTTCATCATGTGTCCAGTAGGCTATGAGTGGTTTACAGTGGTGTACCAGGCAGCCGTTTGTATTTAAAGTAATAGAGTAGAATTCTTTTTTCCATTACTGACACTTTTATCCAGAGCAATTTAAAGTTATTTAGATACAGGGATTCAGCTACAGTCTCTAAAACTACTAAAAACTACTTGTTCAATGTTCACATCATTGTGTCACTTGTGCACATAAAAAGTTGAAAGTTGGAGGTTATTCTGATGTAGGCTACCTGTAGACAATTCAGTGCTACTCTGTGCTGGACATTTTCCCTTTCTGAATGTAAAGGAAGCAGTGATATATTTTGCTTTATGCTGTAAGACAATTTCTATATTTTATCCTTCATCCTGTAATTATCAGGATGTCTGATTAATAAGTGCTAGCTATAAGCTGTAAGCTGGCTATGGTCAAACTTCTTGTCACTCCCCTATGCCCTTACAACACCTCCCACTCTCTGTGAGTCTTTCAGACAGACTCACATACACATATGTACATAAATTAAAACATGCAAGTATTGAATTTGCATCCTTCACACACACACACACACACACACACACACACACACACAGCACAACTGGGGAGTGACAAGATTAAGAATGTGTAAGAATGTGGAACATTTGGCAGGACATTGTACTAGTAAAGATGTTGTGGACTGTACCTCAGTGATGTAATATAAAACATGACTTCTATACTCTGCCTTCATCATATGATGATCTCAGAGCCAGACTCAGGGAAGTCTTAGAGTGGAGAGTCTGGAAAAAAGAGAGGAGGAATGCAAATGACAGAGAGAGGAGGGAAAAGAATATTGTGAGTGGTCTTTTAAGATCTATTACTTTCCGTTTTTGTTAAGACCTGCCTGTGCTAATTGAATTTCAGATCTTCTCATACACCTTCTGTCAAAACATAGCCATGACTGCACCAAAGACCAGTGGCATTTTGCCATCACTCTCCACTTACATGGTCCAAAGGCATACAGCTATGTGAGAGACTTAAGAGTCTTAAGAGCAAGAGTCTTAATATCAATCTTACACATTCACATATTTTGCAAAGGTATTGTTCATGTCATTTGAAGCCTTTTTCCATGTAAGCATATTACTTTATCCCATTATGACTGAACAGAGTGAAAGGGGGACATAACTACACCTACCATTACTATGAATAAATAATTACCCAGAAAATGTGATGATTCGTAGATATGGGGGTTTGTGTAAATGGCTCAGATGTTGTTTTTATGTTGTTGGGCTTATAGGGCCATTGGAAGGCTGAAGTTGCCTACCTTACCAAGTGCCTGTCTCAGGAAGTTCTGCTTGTTCATGCGTTGAAGGAAATGCATGAGTGCGGCATAAGATATGTGTCACAATGGATGGGCATGCGGTGTCTGCATGTGGAACCTGGGTGCCAGCTGAAGGGAAACCCTCCTAACCCCTTAAAAACATTGTTTCCACATCCAGTGACTGGTGTCAGAATATGCTGCAGACTTCAATTACCAGCACCAGTGGCCAGATCAATTGGAGTTACATTACTCATCTGCATGATATCCAAACAAAAGATGAATTGCACACTGCCAACAAAGTAACAGACAAGCATGTGAATTTGGATTCACAGAAGAGGAAGGTGCCCAGAGTTTTTTGTTGAGAACGTTGCGCGTGTTCATGAAAACTAACCGTTTTTGTAGGCCTATGTTTCTGCTTTTTTACTTTTTATTACCTCAAATAACAAGCTTAACAAGCTTTGTAGATCACAATTAAACTTAAAAATGTGAATAATGATGGTCAAGACATTTTTTATTACATTTTTACAACTTATAATACTCACTCAGCTTTATTGCAACTGCCCCTGCAGAATCCCTCTCTATTAAAATGTGTTTTATTTTAATATTATAATATGTACATGTTGCAACAGTATGGCAGATGTGCGTTTAATGTATCAGTTTTGTCTTTCTCTTGCAAACGGTCTGTGAGATAAGGGAAATGCAAAAAGTGTTACAACTGTCCCCAGTCTTCCCTAATTCTTTTTAAAACTAATAACCAGTCATGTTTTACTAACGAGTTGAGCTGCTTGTTGTTGTCGTATGCTACTTAACGGAGAGCTGCAAAACTGTTTTCACTGTGACAATGAACATCTATCTTGTCTCTAACCGCCGCCGGACTTTTCAATAATGGCAATAGAGCATGAGAGGGGCAGTTCCAATGCTTGCTCATCTCGAACAGTAATAGCCTTGCCAAATGAAACCGAAAGTATTTTGGACCCCTGTGTAGTCCTGTCATGAGCTTTTGGTTTTCTCTCTGGTGAAAGAGTACTATTTGTGATCATTCAGTAGGCTATTGGGGCATCTGAATCTATGTAGGCTACACAGCTAGGAACCAAGAGTGCTTAATTGAACAACGTATACGTCCCACGTCTACGTTAACGTTTGACGTAGTCGTTCGTTCATCAATTATTATTATAAACATTACAGTATTATAATGTATTATAAGTAGAGATGCACTCAACCCTAGCTATAGTGGAGATGACACGGTGCTTGGGCAGAACGCCCAGGACAGTTAACAGAACGTCTTATAGGCTATTGGGGACTTGTGGTGTAGGCATAGTCTATTAAGTCTTCAAGTCAAAATGTACAGTTATTGCAAGAATATACGTTAAACATACATAGGTCTATGTTATTGTCTTAATAAATGTCTTCTTTTGCAGTTGTCAATGCTGTGGTTGCTGCTGCTCATTGTGTGCCTATTTATCTGTTACGGTGGGCCGAGTAAGTGTTTCTCTAATGATATATGATAATAATGATTCTCTTAAAAATTAACAAAGGGAACATTTTGAATAACATCAGGCTTGCACGAGACATGCACGACTAATCTCAATGGAAACTTAACACTAAAGTTGAACTGGAAGACTGAAATGTGGAGCACGGTGTATTGGATCAGCTACAATGGTGCAGCACCACGGACAGCACCACAGTGGACCATTTAGCAGCTAAAATGCAAGAAAAATGACGTTAAAGACGAATACGTCACAACCTATTGACGTTAAACTGATCTCTTAAAAATTCACACCAATTTTCTTAACTGTTGTGAAAAACAGAAAAGGAAACAGAAACATACCATTCAGGCTAGCTAAACATTACAGCCAAATCAAATCTGAAGCATAATAATACTAATCGGCAGATAGATAGATAGATAGATAGATAGATAGATAGATAGATAGATAGATAGATAGATAGATAGATAGATAGATAGATAGATTAGATAGATAGATAGATAGATAGATAGATAGATAGATAGATAGATAGATAGATAGATAGATAATGAAGAAAAGACCACAGCATAATACATACCACAACATAATAAAGCAATATACAATGTGAAATGCAATACAAGTGTATTTTTTTTTAAAGAATTTTCAAAAGTATAAATAAGAAATAGTGACTGTAGTGCAATACAGAAAAGCAGTGCAGTGACTGGCTAAGTTGCATGGGCTGATATTGCCCAATGTAGAGATAAGGTGCAGTAGACAATGGTATTATTTGTTGGTAGATGCTCTTCTCTACTATGGAGATAACACAGACATAGTCGTTTGTAGCATTAAAAACTTCTTAACTGCATCTGGGAAACCCAGCCATAATCAAGTATGGATAACCTCCATCTCTGACTCTGTTTCCATCGCCAGTGTCTGATGCATTCACCGTGTCTGGTCTGGATAGCCCACTCTCCGTCTGGATGGGATCCTCGGTCATCCTGCCATGTTCAGTTTCACCTGCGTTTACTGACTCATTGGAGGTGCGCTGGCACCGACCCGAGAACTTCAAAACTCCACTTTTACTTTATGAGAAGCAGCAGACCCACAATCAGTCTGCTGACCCTCAGTACAGGGGCAGAGTGTCCCTTACAGGCGAACTGGACAAGGGGGACGTGTCCCTTACACTGGAGAATGTTACACTGGCAGACAGTGGGGAATATGTCTGTTTTGTTGCTGGGAAGACGTGGTATGAGCAGGCCAGTATTTGCCTAATTGTGAATGGTGGGAAAAATTTAATCAGTAAATCAAAATATTTAATAAATAATTCACATTAATGTTGCTGTATTGCTATTAAGAATTCACAAAAAAAATATAAATGACAGGGAACATTTTATATTCACTTAAAACTGTAGATAAATGAACAGGAATCCCTTTTTGCCACTTTCTTAATTCCCTTAAACAACAGGGACACATCCGGTCCTTTCATTTACTGATGAAGGCAGCGGACAGGTGAATGTTTCCTGTGTATCAGACGATTGGTTTCCAAAGCCCACACTCACCTGGAGAAAACTGAAAACTGAAGTCACTGAAATCAGTCACAGCGTTGACACTACAGAGGGTAAGTATAATAATATTACCTAAATTCTCTGTTACCCTATGTACAAATATGCATTACACTACACACACTGTCAAAGCAGTACCTGGGTACAGTTAACTGAGATGTACAGGTTTTGGAAAGAGTAGAAATTATCCCAATATTATCTGTGGTATTATTCTGTTTTTCTGTACAAGATGGTGAAGGAGTTGTGAGAGTGAAGTCCTGGTTGCTGCATTCCCCTTCTAAATCTGAATGGCTTTCATGCTCAGTAGGCTTTCTGAAGAGGAGAGGAAAGAAAGCAGGATCCTCCCATTCTCCTAGAATGACAGAGGTATACATATACCACATCTGCTTCACATCAGTCTGTTTATGAGATCGATCATTGTTTATGTGATGGATTTTATGTGTTTATTATATTATTATTATATTATTTTATTATAACCACCGCTAGTGAAGCTAGCATTAGTGATCATATTGGTTTTGTCAGGTTTTTTTTCCACTTTTTTTATTAACACCAATTTACCATCAACGATTGGTGGGACATTGAAACACTGGGGAACATGTAGCACTGGTAGGCAAGAAGTGAATACAAGCTTTTTCCACCCAGGGACCAGGGAAAGAAGAGGCAAACGTTTTTCTTGAATAACTCAATGAGTGTTTCATGCAACAAAATCAAATTTTTGATAAGTCCGTGTTATGGAGGAGTATTGACTCAACCCATACACACTCACTTGTAGTAAAGCGCCACCTAGTGAAATTGGTAAATGGGGTTTTGAAATGCCAATATCTTGGACTTAGAAGGCAGAAACTGTACAAAATATGTTATGTAAACACAATGACCTCTAAAACGATCATAATGACCTCTAGAAGCTTCTAAAAGGCAAGTACCATAAATGTGGCCTATAGGGGGTGCTGTAATTGCACACAATAACATTTTGCCTATCTGGAGAGCACTACAATTTAACACATTTTATCACATTCTTTGTCTTGAAGTCCATTGAACCTCACGCATTTAAAAAAAAACACTGGTCAATGCACACTTCCAATGACAACAATTTCCCTTAAATTTTAAAATTTGAAACAAACGAAGTGAAACTAAACAAATTCGTCATTGGGTGTTCATGTAAATTTCAACTGATTCGGTCTCATCTGCAACCTATGCTGACAAAAACAAAAAAAAGCTAGAAAGGTTTGCCAGTACCATATCTGTCCAAACTTGGGGCCAAACAGGGGGTGCTGTTTCCCACAGAAGCTAGAAGTCTGACATTTGTTTTTTGATAAATAACTCACCCACACTTTTACCCAACACAACAATTTTATTTTAGTATGTTAGTGTTATAAAGGCGGACCAAGCCAGCCCATACCGACCTACTTGTACCATAACGCCACCTAGTGAAATGGGTAAATGCAAAAATTGGGGTTTTGAACTGTCAGTATCTTGGACTGAGAAACTGTACAAAATATTCCACGTACAATCAGCACAATAACCTCTAAAACCACGGCAAATATAGCAAAAGTCATCCTATAGAGGATGCTGCCGAGTGTCCTATCTAACTTCTGATTCCATTATATCACATCAGATCTGCAAACCACACTGAAAGAGACAAGTGAGGAGTTGGATGGAGTGCAAAAGGAGAAAACAGGTGAAATGTGGTGAATGTATAGTCAGAACAAGTGTAGTATGGCATGTTGTTTGATATTGTTCAAATATTCTTCCATTTGTGATAAATATCACACAATATAAAGTTAAAATCAACATATCTGTTAGAGTTCGGTGTAGCTGGTGTTTTATGCCTCACATATATATGAGAAAATGGTAAGAAACTTGGGGAATAAGTGTGAGTGTAGTATACTGTGCATCTGGGCTTCATAGATATTGCTTAATACATCTTTAGTTACCCATATTGAATCTATTCTTAAGTAGCTTTAATGTACATTAGAGTAAAATGTATAGTCATTATAGTCTGCTAAAATCTCTAAGATTTTTATTAAAAAGGAGATGATTTTCAATGGGTGCATAAATATTAACTCATTGTTTAATGTTTCATTATCAGGTTTGGAAGAGAAACTGACAAAGAAGACGAAGGACTTGGACGGACTGCAAAAGGATAATAGAGGTGAAATGTGGTGAATATAGAAAAATCAAGTGTAGTATGGCATGAATTGTTAAGGTATTCTACCTTTTGTGATACGTCATTTACCAATGAAGTAGCAAGTATTTTTCCAGCCTTGTCTTTCATTTCATAATTTTCAAAGTTCAAAGCTAAGTTTTCATTGAATAGTAAATTTATTTTTGATCTGGATCTTCAGCACGTAAAACACTTTAAAACAATATATCTGTTAGTGTTTGGTGTAGCTGGGTTTTTCATTTGAGATTCTGTGTCATGAAAAAAGATGAGTTGCATTGGGTGCATAAATATTACCTCATTGTCTGAAGTGTCATTATCAGGTCTGGAAGACACCGAACACTGAAAGAGAACAATGTGGTTGGCCAAACTGTGAAGAGAGAACACAGGTGAAATGTGGCGGATGTAGACACAGCTAGTGTAGTATCACATGAATTGTTCAGATATTCTTCCATTTGTCCATCAGGGTTTCAGGGAGCTCATAAAACACAACAAATTGATAAATAAACAAAAACACAAATTGATACAATGCAGGCCTATAAAAAACACTTAGCATGTTGTAGGACTATGTACAACAATAAAACATGCCAAGCATCCATATGGAACACTAAATGCCAAAACACTATTGTCTGTAGTGCCAGCACTGTTTATCCAATTAATAATTCGCATAGATAATAACAGTAACAGTGATGTTGCACCGGCAGTTGTCTGTATCTTATTTACATAAAAACATTCTAGCACACGCTCTAGGGGCTATCATGGAATGCTCAGCGCAGCAGGGAAAGGTTAGTGAGCATCTACAAATCATGTGAGTTACACAGTATTTAATAAACACTGTTGGTGAGCTGGCTGCAGAATGTTGTGTTATTTCATGCTTGTGTCTATCTACAGGAAGAATCAAATGAGAGTCAGGAATATGTTGTATCAGAAGGCCAGATGACGAAAAAAATGTAATATCTGTTTTCCATCAAAGACAGTGAAGTTGTCTGTGGCAGACTAATCCAGCACGTTGTTGATTAAGTATAGCTATAGTGCGGAAACCATGGGAGGCCATGATATGTTTCAGCTCACTCCTGGATAGAGGTCTCCTTTCTGATACTCTAGCTTCTAAGCACATATGGCCTCTTTATTGAACCGCTCCTAAATATAGACTGCTCTTAGTTGTCAGCCGATCTTCTAAAACTAACCCAAGTATCTCTGCTTGATTTCTCAAACCAAGGAGTTGATGGACACTGAGCTTGTGTCGTGTGTGTGTGTGTGTGTGTGTGTGTGTGTGTGTGTGTGTGTGTGTGTGTGTGTGTGTGTGTGTGTGTGTGTGTGTTAGCTTAGTACTGACCAGTTGTTGAAGAGAAGGAAGTAAAGCAGAAGAAAATTAGTACAACAATCTGTTGATCTGTTGCAATCTAGCATACCCATATCAAAAGAGGGTCTGAAAAAGGCCTGTTATACTATACTGTTTTGTCTGTCCTGTCCTATATGTACTATTAAGTGTCCTTACAATGATTATGCTTAAAATGCATTTTTAATTGAATCGAATGTCAACACTGTAAATGCAACGTATGATGCACTGACAGCAATATTTTGATCAGGTCTAAAAGCGGACAAAAGTCAAAGTCAAAGTCAAAATTATTTGTATAGCGCATTTCATACATAAATGCACTTCAATGCGCTTTACACAAATTTTAAAATAAAATGGCCTAGTGGTTAGGGAGTTGGTCTTTGGATTGGAGGGTTGCAGGTTCAAATCCCATCCTAGCCATGGTTGAAATGCCCTTGAGCAAGGCATCTAACCCCACACTGCTCCAGGGACTGTAACTGAAACCCTGTAAATACCTGTAAGTCGCTCTGGATAAGAGTGTCAGCTAAATGTTCTGTTGGTTCCCCAAACATTCTTAAAACGTCCTGAATGTTCCCTAAAAGTTCCCCAAAAAACCTTCCCTACACGTTAAAGGAACTCCACAAAAAAAAGTGGAGAACATTGTTTGAAAACGTACAGGGAACGTTCCTTCCACCAAAGAGAGCGTTCTTAGAACGTCCCCGGAACGTGAAATTTCCAGCTGGGAACGTTCTTAAAACGTCCTGAATGTTCCCTAACAGTTCCCAAAAAAACCTTCCCTACACGTTAAAGGAACTCCGCAGAAAAACGTGGAGAGAACATTTTTTGAAAACCTACAGGGAACGTTCCTTCCACCACAGAGAACGTTCTAAGAACGTCCAGGGAACATGACATTTCTAGCTGGGTAGCTCTTCGTTCATCATCAGATTAGAACTGAAGAATCCTTTGGATAAAAGGTGAAACGTCTTCAAGCCCCCAAAAAAGTCCAGTTGCATACAACATAGATCTTTTGACTGTATGTTGCAATAGCATGCTACCTTGTGAACCACTTAAAAGTGTTTACTATCCATTCACTTTCAAGTAATAAAGACTGAAGACATGACTGCACCTGTAGGAGCATATAGTCACAAATACCAATTACTCATTACTCTGTTTTCAGTATATTTAACTATTCTATGAAGCTAAGCAGTGTTCACCTTCTGTGCTCTCCTTCAAGAAATGTAACCTAGTAATTTCAATGTTGATGCCAGAATGCTTCCTCCATTAAACGAATCTGCAAAGATTTAACAGCTGATGCATGTTCATGTCAAAACTATTAGTGCTGTAACCTTGTTGAGAGATCTGCTGTGTTTGTGTCTCAGATGGAAATAAATCAGAAAAGGTTATTGTAGTTTTTTTAATTAAATATACTGAAAACAGAGTAATGACATTAGGCTATCATGGATATAATACAATAAAGAATAAAGACAATAAATACCCGGTAATATTTAACATCAGCTATACTTATACATTTAATAAATTAAACTGACACAATACAAGTTCCCAAACCCTACTGAAACTGCAGCTTTATGAGTAACATTACACTTCAGAACACTTAATGTAATCAATATAATTTCATTTCAGGACCAGGGAAGAAAAGGAGAAACCATTGCATGCCTGCATATGGAGACAACCGGATAGAAGGACCATTTCTTGCCGAAGTGGAAAAATGGGTGAGGGGTTAATCCTTACGAGTTGTGGTATGAAGGCAACTAGCATTTCACAAATCCATCCAGTGTAATATGCACCAGCAAGATAAAGCATGATGAGAATCACCAGGACGCCTTCAGCTGCTCTGGGTTGTGATATCTTGAGCATATATGCTGTTGCACAGAGGCCCCCAGAGACTGGCTCACTGCAGAGTACTTTCGGGAAAGGAGAGGGCCCTCTCCAGTGGCTCGTTCAGCTCCTGAGCAGAGTGCTGATTCCCTCTGCTGCCTGTGGGGGGAGCCCCAGTCCGTCTCTTCATTTACAATTGTCACCTTCTGGTATCTGTAAGGCAGAACCTCACATTTGGCCCATCGGTATCATTCAAGGGCAGTAGTGTTATTTGGTAAAAGAAAGTTATCAAATCACCAATAGCATTCAGGTTAGCTTTTTGTGTTTTATCAGCCTGTTCATGTCTATTATACATATATGGAGGGCTACATTACAGGTGAATGAGACAAAAGCTTAACTAATAGACATCCCTAACAAAACTTGTTCGGCTAATAATTTACATTGACACAATATGTTTTTGTATTGCGAGTTTTATGACATGTTGGGTATAGCTATGTAAATTAACCATCATCTACTTAACTGTAATAATTAGCAAAGTCCTGCATTGTATAGATGAATAAAATGGATGGTTGCAACATTTTCACCAGGGAATGTTAAGGGAAAACAAGTTAAACAGCTAAAGATATATTCCAAGTGCCTACACCATCTAGATGTGATTCCAAGTCCTTCTTCATACCATGGGCATACTTGCTATTGTGTTTTCATTGTTACATTGATTTTCATTGTACACCTATGGGGTTAAAATAGTGCAGTTTTAACATACAAATTCATTTTCTGCATCGCCAGATCTTAAAAAAAGTTTGTTTGGGTGGTGATGGTCTAGCTTTTAGCCTAACGCATGTGCAGATTAGTGCATAGGCCTATTATAGGCTGGTAACTGTTTATTTACAAATTACACGTCATCTAAGACCAGTGTACAACGCATTAAAAAACTTTAAATTCAGAAAATATACCCTTGATGTAAAAAACACATGTAGAAGTTTTGTGGAGTTATCTAATAGTTACATTTTACCCTAGTCACTTGTAATATTCTTCCATTGGCGTATAATAGGCATAAAACATCGATGACACATGCACACACAACCACCGATGCTATCATTTGTTTTCTATATCTAAGGTGGTATAGTCTACCATTCCAAAACAACCTATGTGCTTTACTGCCCTCAGATGGTATCGACCAACCCGGAATAAAACGAAAGTAAAACTGAATTCACTCCATTCTCCAGAGTAGCCTACTTTCGTCGGACACAGCAATCACAATCGTTGCCTTTAACAGGAAAAGTATTTTGTGCCGACACTTACCAATGCGTAACATAAATGCTGGCTATGGCATCAGAATCTCTGCTAACAGGTATGAACAGCAGCAACAACAAAAGGAACAAGAATCGCACAATTGCCTCACATATCCAAGTAGCCTATCAGTTGTATGAGACGGACCATCACAATCCAAATGGCATCGTATGCATTTTACAGTGACCGTTATACGATGATGATTGTACGAATTCGAATAGATTACGATTACCAATCCATCTGATCCGCAGAAACATCAGTGGTAATGTGTAACATAACGGTTTATTATGTTGGTTTTGGCATGAATCTTAAACCTATCGACTCCGCAAAGAACGTAGACTGCTGCGTCTTGATTTTCACAGATTGCCATACTTTGGACAGGCAAAACTGTTTAAAAAATTCCCGCTTTCCAACACATTTGGGTGCGTTGTAAAATACGCTTTCCAAAGAATTTACCGTGCGTTTCACATGTACTAAATGTAGGCTACACTAATTTTATTTAGACATTACTAAATTAATGTGTATTGCACGTGCACCGCTTATTTTACATGTCAAATATGCGAATGGTCTCTTTACAACAAGTTGGCTCTAGACTAGTTCTGCATTAGCTGTGTTAGGCTACATGTAACATCATTTGCAGCAGGTCGAAGTGCCATGTCAGAAATTGAACAAAGTTGGATTTTGTGTATGCTTTGCAAGAAAACACAACTGTAATATTATAACTAGCTTTTATGACGACAATGACTATAAATCCTATATAATCCTATATAAAACAGCTGCCCCTTTTTTGGGGATGGAATGATACAAGATTGTCTTATACAACATTGTGTCTTAGTGGAAGTTTTTCTGCTGTAGACAAAAGGGTAGCATAGCCGTAGTAGTACCTCTGCTCAATATTGTATTTTGCTACAGTAGGCTACTGAGTCATGGAACTCCCATAAGGCTTTGGTTTCCCCAACTATTTTTAGCAACCAATCAGCAAACCAAAATGGAAGGCAGAACCAACAGGTTCCACAAACTGACGCAAAGTTTAAAAAGTATGATCCCCCAGGCCAACAATGGAGGGCCGCTACAGTGCTGTATTAGGTTACATTGTATAGTACTGGTATAGTAATGTTAAAATGCACTTGTTTATTGTTGTGATAGACTAGCATTAATAGGCTAGAAAGCTACATTTAATGTAATGAAAACTATATTTAATGTGATAAAGGCTACATTTAATGTGTGAAATGAAATGATTTGGTAGTATGGCACATATCGCTACTATATTCTTTGATTCTGCAAAGAGCAGTAACGAGGCTGGTTTTTGAGAGCATTGGACAACCCAGCATCTTGTAGCACATGATGTCTAACTTTCTCCTCATGCACAGGTATACACCTTATCACATGTCCAGTGGAAGCCTTGGTGAACAACTGTGTGGGCTTGGTCACGTCATCAGCTGGAGATGTTTCGCTCCTTTAACCCTTGTGCATCTCCTTGGCTTTCACCCCAATTTGAGAAGGGGGTTGGGTCACTACCAATATCCAAAGCACCAAACCGTTTTGAAGAAGTAGCCTCAAAATTATTTTATTGTCACACTGTGTAGAAAGGTAATCTAAGGTTGATTACAGCATTACTTGGGCTAGTAAAGTAGGCCATGATCAGTAGGCCCGTTGGCTGATGTCTTGAATTATTTTCCTATAACCTGCGCTTGCACTGGTGGTCACTCACCCTCCTATAACCTAAGAAATGTCAGACTTGCTAGAAGGAGGGTAGCCTAACCTCATAGCATGAGTGTTTAAATAACGTGCATCAGTTTTATGTGTCACTAAATATATTATACAGTTACGGAATCAAGTTTTCGTCTCTACCGGTGAGTGGGTAACCACAACCTTGACGGATTGACTTGTTTGGACTAGCTAGGGATGTAAACAAACTGGTATGTGACTGTTATTCACAATACAGTGTTGTGTTGTAGGGTGTCTGCTAATGTTGCATAACTTTTGGGGTGAGATTTACAGCATGTTAGGATTTTAAAAACACAGTTTAAAAATCTTACCCCATAGGGTTTAGCTGTCAGTGCCAACCCTCCATCCAGAGAGACCTTTAAGGTTTGCACCAACATGTCTCATATCTTCAGTACTGTCAAGTCTCAGGTAGTTTTAACATAGAGGTGCATGCTGAAACTGACTGAAGTTGTCCTCTAAATTAGGTTTATAGTCATTACTTATGCCATGGCGTGGTGGTGGTGTCAAAATAATTCGCCTCTTCTATGATAGAGCATTTGAGTCCCTGCTTTATAACACACCTATTTCCTCAGATAATGATTTTAGTTTTAATGCATAGGTTGTGCCATTAAGGCAGTTGTAAAAAAATGTGCTTTGACTATTTTTAGCCTAGAATCCTACCATCATAACATCACTCATCTTTCCTGATAAAAAAAAGTTAGACGTGGAAATACAAACACTGACTACAATCTTTTATGATTTAATTAGTTTAATCCAGAAATCAACATTGATGCAAGCCTGCAATTTGTTTGTTAGGCTGATTTATGTAAAAAGCATTGATCGTCATACATGTTATTTTCCAGTGTCCCATTGGACAACAAAAGGTTATGCTACAGCAACTCACCTAAACTCATTATGCTTCAAATGTATTTGACATATTTTAAACAAGCATGTAGGCTGTTTATGATCTGTCACTTCCTGATCTGGTTAAGGTAGCTGTGGCATAATGGTTAAGAAGTTGGTCTTGGGATTAGAGTGTCATAGATTCGATTCCTGTACCAGTAAGAAACATGTAGGTGGGAAAGTGCCCTCCTTCACCTGCATCCTAGGCTGAGGTGGCCTTGAGCAGGGCAAGACAATTCCACCTTGCTCCAGGGGGAATGTCCCTGTATGTAATTCACTGTAAGACTGTTAGCGCCTGTATCAGCTAAATGACAGATAGTAGGGTAAAATACAGATCATTTGGTTGTTGCATAGCAACACTGAATAAACCCAGCAAACAGAATTCCGTGTTATAGGGGCAGAAAAAGGCCATTTGGTTTGTCTTGTGCTTTTCAACCAGCACAGCTTGTCTAGTGTGATTGATGCCTTATGCCTCATGCTATTATCCCCTCCCTCATTCTACACTGTAAGACTTGTATGAGGAGTCCCAAGGTGTGTTGAGGTTGACCAAATAATACAAATTAGAAACTGAAAAAAAAAAACTCCCACACATTGTCCATGTTTTATGTAATTACATTTATAAACAACGATTATTACATTATTTATTAAAACCTGGATGAGCCAAAACTTCCTCACACTCACCAGCAATAAAACAGAAATAATCATCTTCGGTCCAAAATCCATGCTCCACACCTCCCAGAATTTCTCACTCTCCATCGATGGTCACTCTGTCACCCCCACTGCTCTGGAAAGAAACTTAGCACTCTCTTTCAAGCCACCCATAAACCACATCACCAAAACATCCTTTTTCCACCTACAAAACATAGCACACCCCCGACCCACTCTTTCACCGTCAGCTGCTGAAACACTAATCCATGCCTTCATCACCTCCAGACTCAACTATTGCAATAGCATCTTATATGGCCTCCCCTCAACTGTTCTTCAAACATTGCAATATGTCCAAAACTCTGCTGCCCGACTGGTTACCCCTCCCTCCATCAAACACATATACACTTCAAGATTCTCCTCATCACCTACAAAGCCCTCAATAACCTCACCCCCGCATATATCACTGATCTCCTACACTGCCACTCCCCTCCCCGCCGTCTACGCTCCTCGGATGCCAACCTTCTCACTCCCATCATCAAATCCAAGTACCGCACCCTGGGGGACAGAGCCTTCACCATCACCGCCCCCACCCTCTGGAACTCCCTCCCCCTAGCCATCTGAGAGTCGAACTCACTACCGTCTTTCAAACAAAACCTCAAGACCCACCTCTTTCAAATCACTTATCACACCTGAGTCTTCCTTTTCCAGTACCACCAACATCACCAGTCTCCTCCGTCCTAATCTGTTGTTCCCCTTTGTATTTTTCCTGTCCTGCTGTCTCCCCTTACCTCTGTTCATTTTTTTTCCAATACTGTGTGTTTGTACTGTGTACTGTATGTAATGTATGTCCCTATACTTTGTGTCTGTATTGTCCTTATGTACTGTATGTCCCACTACTCTGTGTTTGTACTGTAAAGCGTCTTTGAGTGTCTTGAAATGCACTATAGAAATTCTATGTATTATTATTATTATTATTATTATTATTATTAACTGAATGCAACATGGACAGTGTGCAGGAGATTTTCTGAAATTCTATGCATTTAGCAGGTATTCTACCCTGACACCTACTTTCATACTATCTGTTCTATGATGTTAATGAAGTCATTGTCTTGTTTTGCTGTTAACAGCGATGTGCTGGCTGCTCCTTTATTTACCTGACTGTCAGGGTGCACCCAGTAAGTTTTCTTTACTCATAATACATTTTTGTCTTCAGTGGTTAATTACATTTATACAATAATATGTTATTTCAGTTGTCATTGCCCTTTAATAAACCATATGCTTTATTTTTATAAGCAGAATTTGTGTAAGAACATTGTAAAATAAATCAGTGCTTGAGTGAATGGGGATTGGGTGACCTCCATCTCTGACCTCCAGTGTCTGATGCATTCACCGTGTCTGGTCCGGATGGCCCACTCTCCGTCTGGATGGGATCCTCGGTCATCCTGCCATGTTCAGTTTCACCTGCGTTTACTGACTCATTGGAGGTGCGCTGGCACCGACCCGAGAACTTCAAAACTCCAGTTCTACTTTATGAGAAGCAGCAGACCCACAATCAGTCTGCTGACCCTCAGTACAGGGGCAGAGTGTCCCTTACAGGCGAACTGGACAAGGGGAATGTGTCCCTTACACTGGAGAATGTTACACTGGCAGACAGTGGGGAATATGTCTGTTTTGTTGCTGGGAAGACGTGGTATGAGCAGGCCAGTGTTCACCCAATTGTGAAAGGTAGGCCCAAAGGAATTATCGATTAGTTAAGTTTATTAGAAATTAATAATAATGTTGCTATTTTATTTAAGGTGTCATTACATCATTTTTTACATTAATTTTATGGAGGTCTCTAGTAGGGCGGGGCAATTTATTGAAAAATTAATCAAAGCGACAATCGTTACTGTTAATCGACAATGATCAGGCATCATTGTTTATTATATCCCCGAAACGCGGAGCGTCGGGGATGTAATGGTTTTGCGTGCGCCGCCGCGTCCGCCGCCGCGTCCGCCGCCGCGTAAGGTCTTTCGTGTTAACGCTCTAGTAATGAATACCCTGTGAGCTGCTTTTGGTGCTTTAGTGCTTCTGTTTCAGGCTGTTCAAGTTTAGTGGAAGAGGTGGGGTGGGGAGAAGGTCTGGATTTCGCCTATACTAGTCATAGGCTACCATCATTCAAAGCCCATTCAGTCATAGCACACCAAATAGAAGATTTAACGTTCTAAACAAACACACCTACTTACCTGTATTTTGCTAGGTGAATGTGTGCTGCAATGAGACTCCTCTGGTAATCACAACTATTGTATGGCTTTTTCTAATTCACATATGGCATCACTTAATGTGCCCTTTTCTTATCCACTTCTTATTTTATTATTCTGTCTATTTTCTTTTATTGACTGATGGTGTAGAAGAACATTTTCACGTGCAGCATGCATATGCAACTCAAAGTGACCTATCGCATTTCAAAAAGAGCAAGTAATAAACAGTTTCTCTGAGAATTACATCTTTAACAGCCATTTGCTGTCACATGATAGTGATGATAGAAGGCAAACTTCCATTTACTTGAAATTTAGTACAAACATTAACAGATTTTCCTATTGGTGTGTGTCATACTCCCACTCCCATCAGCTATGGGGACCCCTCCAGTCCTTTCAGTTACTGACGGAGGCAGCGGACAGGTGAATGTTTCCTGTGTATCAGACGGTTGGTTTCCAAAGCCCACACTCACCTGGACACAGCAAGGTGGTACTAAAATGAGTCAGAGCTTTGACACTACAGAGGGTAAGTATAATAATATTTAAAGGCCCATATTATTAACAAACAAAAATGTCTGGGGTGTTTATTTTAGTTACTGTCATCTGTACTGATCCCCAAAAGCTGAAAGCTGACTTTGTTGAACTTGGTTTCAAATTCAACTCGAAGTTTAGTTTATTTATATAGCACATTTCATACAACAGAAGCTGACCAAAGTGCATAAATACAGTAAAACAAATAATGGTAGAAATAAAGAGAAAAAATGACCAAAAGTATTTAAAATGAATTACATTTTTAATAACAAATAAACATACAGTCAGACAAAGACAATAAAAAGGTAAGATTACAAGGGGAAATAAAAAATCGTAATCACAATTGTAGGCCAAAGAAAAGAGGTATGTTTTTAAATTATGCTTCAAACTATCAACGGAAGTACTGCATTTCATATACTTAGAAAGATTAGAATGTAAACGCTTAGTTTTCTGGTTATTCAATGATGTTATCAGAGAATGATTATAATATTACGAATACTGACATGAATGTGTCGACCATTTACGGTCATTATTGTCTCCACTAATCTGACAATCGTAAAACTCGGTGCAACACCAAAAGTCCATGTTACAGCTTTCATTGCCAGTGTTACCATGTTGCCAGTAGTCAGTACTCCTCAGAACGAGTATATGGTTTGATTTTATTACAGATTTTATTCTATTGTAAATGGTCATAAAATACAAAATACTTCACTGGGTTAGTAGGCCATAGTGTGTAATGGATGCCAGCTAGCCTAGCTGTGCACATAGACCATTGGTAAACATTTGTCATCTGTCAGCGCCTTAGCAATTGACAGTCTGGCCACTTTAGTTGAGCTGTTAGCACACTCGACTTGAAATTAGGAGATTTAGTAAGGACATAAGTCCCACTCTGGGGCTGGAGTGTGCAGGATGACGTCTATTGCAAGTGCAGGACCCTCAAAGCTTCTGTTGGAAATACTAACATGCCAAACTAATTGTGTGTTACAGTAGCAGCAGAGAAAATGATAAGCATTTAAAGAGTTATAAAGAGTTATGTTGTGTGTATAAACTTATCCATAATGTAAAGGGGGTGGGTGACGAACAAGAGAATGGTCCTTTAACGGATCGTTTTGCCAGCAGGGGTGTCAGACACAATGACTTCAGAAAACAATCAGGAATACAACAATTGTACAAATATAACTATCCAATGACCCCTCTAAAGTTAGATGTATGCTTCTTGCACTCATTCTCATTCAGCTCACAGATAGTTGCACATCAAAGCTAAGAACAATGAATATTAGTAGTCAGAAAAAAAATCGGAAAAACCCTAAGGAGGCATTTCGTGCTTTAAAAAGACATTCAATCGCGTGAATTGTGAATGTTGGGACTTGCCAGAGCCTACAGCTAAAACTACAAACTGTATAATTCATATTAGAAAACGATAACACGGCACATTTAAATAAAACATTCACCCTATGAACAATTATGCATTAAGCTACAGTAAATGGGGTCAAGTTAGCCAACCATGATGAGTGTTTTGAAATGTAATTTAATGTGACCATCAGATTAAGCCAACAGTTCACATAATATACCCAATTTTCTTTCTCTTTGATTATTTAACCAGATGCACAAGGACTTGTGAGTGTGACTTCCCAGCTGTTGCTGACTCTCTCTAACTCCGAGTGGCTGTCTTGCTCAATAGGCCTGTCTGAACAGGAGAAAAAAGAAAGCAGGCTCTTCCTTTACATCTCAGGTAATATACCAGGTATAGATGTACCACATCTGCTTTCCATCAGTTTGTGATGAAGCGTTTTCTTCATGCTAATTATATCCACTGCATCATTGACAGTAGTTTCTATCTTTTAATTGTTACATACGTCTGTGCCATCTATGGGTGACACTGTAAAGGTCACTATAAGCCCCTCTGGTAATCGATAGCCAATTTACTCCCAAACTCTATTGTATTTTGTTGTGTACCCAGTGAAAACTCAATGATGTGAGTGTAGTGGTAATCAGCGGGTACCTGTGTGTTACAGTGGCCACTGGTGGCTGTGAAAGTAGGGGAGGATAAAGGGTATGGAGCTATTTTTGTTCCAATATCATTCAAACAAATAAAAAAATATCCAAACAAAAAACATAGCTTTGAGAACAAAAAATGATTTAATTAATTTTATAAAATATAATGTTTTATATTTTTAGTCCTAAAAAAATTGATTGTGCTCGATTTTCTTTTTGTTATTACAGAATTTATGTTTGCAAGTCTAAAAGTTTTGCACCTCTAAATCTGTTGCGGATCAAAATGTTTTGCTACAACTACAAATGAACGTGATGGGCAGGGTCTCAACGAGAAAAAGGGTGGATTTCTATTGGTACTGACAGTAGGGCTGGTGTCTGCCTATCCCAATGACTATGTCGCTCTTATTAAATAGTTTCAAATACTAAACAGCAAGACCATACGTTGTATTGTAAAGATTTGTAATATAAATGTTTTCCTTGTCAGTGATACCAGAGACTTTGTTACATAGATTGACTTTGGTGATACGTAGAATGCAAGTGGGTGTCCGTTTTGTGCAGGAAAGACGGTGCACCTCACTTAGCACAATGTTATCCTTACTGCCATTTCCCAGTGGGTTCGTTATTCATACACGTACATGCTGGCAAAGGACAAGCTAAATATTCGTACACCTCGTACACATTCGTACAGTTTAAATTTTCTTTACAACTCAGGGACATTTTAACACATGTTTATGTCTTTTCTTTCTGTACAGATATGGCGAGAATCTGTTCAGAATTGAGCGAGCTAGCTGACTAATATTAGAACTTAATAGCCACCAGAGCAAATTCTATCCGTCGAAAGAAAAGCTCAAATTTGACTTGATTTGACTCTTAATTGAGGGAATTTTCGTAATTTCTGGACCAAATCAAAACAGCTCAAGCCCTTTAGCAACAAAGTCTACGTTTTAGGTCTGGGGTTTTCTAGGTAGCTAGCTAGGTAGCTACGGTCTCTAGTGTTAGCCAGATTGGTGCACCGTCTTTCCTGCACAAAACGGACACCCACTTGCATTCTACGTATCACCAAAGTCAATCTATGTAAGAAAGTCCCTGGTATCACTGACAATAAAAACATTTATATTACAAATCTTTACAATACAACGTATGGTCTTGCTGTTTAGTATTTGAAACTATTTAATAAGTCCGACTTAGCTTCTGGGAGGGCAGGCCACATAGTCATTGGGCCAGGCAGACACCAGCCCTACTGTCAGTCAGAGGCAAGCTACCAATAGAAATCCACCCTTTCTCTCGTTGAGACCCCGCCCACCACGTTCATGTGTACTTGCAATCAAAAGTTTTTGGTTCGTTTGAGGTTCAAAACTTTTCGACTCGCAAACAAATTTGACCAGGAAGTAAACGCACCTGAACGTGAAAGCAAGACATTTTGATCTGCAACATATTTAGAGGTGCAAAAAATTTAGACTTGCAAACATAAATTCTGTAATACAAAAAAAAATTTTTAGGACTAAACATTTAAAACTTCATTTTTTGTTTTCAAAGCTGTGTTTTTTGTTTGGATATTTTTTTTATTTGTTTGAATGATATTGGAACACAAATAGCTCCATAAAAGGGTAGTGGTGGCAGTGGCATATTCAAGCATGTATATGACCCAGACAAATTGACATCAGCAACAAAGGGTTACGATCCAAAGTAGTGAGAGCTACCTTAAACAACAGCACAAGTAGCCCAAGTATTAGGAAAAACTATCTAGTGCGCTAAAAGTATGCTTTAAATGATGTTCTGGTGGGTAGTGGGGATCAAATAGCTGTGGTGAAAATGTCTATTTGCTCTGTGCTTTAGGTTACATGATAATAAGCCTGTACCATTGAGCTCTAACACTGCAAAATGTGGATTTATGAAATACCGTTTTTCAGATATGAAAACTAAGTTGATATCTTACAACAAACAAGCATACACAGCTATAATACATATCCCTGATCATAGGTGAACATCTCAACAAAAATACGTTGTTTTACAAACTGCAAAAAGCTGTTCAATGTCAGGACAAACGGACAGCAATCAAACTTTATTGTTAGCTAACAGCCAATGTTTTCGTGACTATGTATAACATTAGCATGACACTCTATGATTAAGTGAGATCTTCATAAAATTGTTGGCTCTAATAACATACATAATTCACAACATCAAAATGGATTGTTGTTTTGTTATGTTACATGACCTTACATATGGTAAAAACAGTCCGTCTATCACAGTAGCCCCATTTACATGGACACTTTTAATCAGAATAGAAATTAAATAAGTGCTTAATCAGAATAGAAATGTCCCATGTTAACACCTAGCTTGGTAAATCAGCCCCTCGGACTTAACTTTGTTTTATACAGAGGGTCAGGCCGTGCTGTGAGAAACGTTTTTCTTCCTGGAGGTGTGAACTCTGTTGAAATTTCCCCAAACGTTAATGTCTAATCGTGACGTATGCAACGCACCGGATTGTAAGGAAGTTACGAAGCTTGCCGGAAACTAATGGTCTAACAACTAACGGAGCAAGCTGTAAGATTAAACTTTTCCCAGACCCTGTGGGGAGTAGAGCCACAACGTCTTTTCCACAAATGAAACTCCTTAAACATTCTTCTTGCTCTGACTTTAATTCCTTGATATTCCAAAGTGTTGCCACAACAGACTGAATGGCTTTGCTTACATCATTCTCCACTGCCATTGTCGATCTACATTCACAGATAGACTACAAGCAAGTGAAATGTAGCACACACAATCGACATCATTGCTCACAAACACTCCCTCTGTCCACTGATTGGCTAGGAAGGATTCTGCCTACAACCAACCATTTCAATGAGACCTGTGCCAGACCCTGTGTACAAAATGAAGTGAAGTGGTTTACCAAGGCCAGTAAAGACCCTGATCGTAATAGAATTTTTGATCCAGTTTTTTTAATCAAAATGTAAGAGGTAGTTTATTCCGTTCCTGTATTTAACAAGTGGCCATGTAGGCTATACTGTGGATCGGAATGCCTGTCGTGTATGACAGCTCTGCGCAAGCATGAAGTCAAGAAAGATACATAAAGGTAGTGTATTAACTTCAAGTTAAGAGTGACAAATTGGCAAGAAGACAGCAATAATCCCCATTCACAAGTCCACCACCATCAGCAGCCTCAATGACTACTTACCCATTGCCCTAATACCTGTGGTTGCAAAATGCTTTGACAAGCTGGTCCTGAAACACATCAAGGACTACCTCCCTCCCAGCTTCGACCCCCACCAGTGTGCCTATAAGAAAAATAAGTCCACCGAGGACACCATCTTGATTGCACTCCACTCCGCTCTGCACCACCTGGAGAATCCTGGGACCTCAGTAAGAATGCTCTTTGTTGACTTCAGCTTGGCCTTCAATATTATCATCCCGCACATCCGCGTAGTCAAGCTGGTCGACCCTCAACACCAGGAAAACCAAGGAGGTAGTCATGGAATTCCATAGGTGCAAAGCTGACCCGTGCCCCCCCTACATAAAAGGTGACTATATGGAGAGGGTGTCCACCTTCAAATAAATTGGGACCCACATCTCTGAGGATCTGTCTTGGGTGGCTAACACATCTGCCCTAGTCAACAAAGCCCAGCAGCGCCTCCATTTCCTGAGAGTCCTAAAATGGAACAGGCTGCAGACTGACCAGGTCCTGGTCTCCTTCTATTGGGCTATGACAGAGAGTGTGGTAGTGCATGACATCCCTGTATGGTACGCTGGCTGTACAGTGGCCGATAGGAAGAGCCTACAGAAGGTCACCAGAACTGCAGAGAGGCTGATCCACTCCCCTCCCTTAGCACAATTGCCAGCTCTAGGTGTCTTAGCAGGGCCAGGGTGATCATAAAAGACCACCATCTTCCCAGCCATCACCCGTTCAACATGCTACTCTCTGGAAGATGTTTCAGGTCAATCAAGTGCAAAACAAACAGACGAAAAAACAGCTTCTTCTAATGGGCAGTTAGAACTCTAAATGCACCAGGACAGTGACACTGCCTTTCATATGTACACTTTACTTTATTGATATTTAACTGTTGTGTGTGCGTGTGTGTATGTGTGTGCATGTGTGTAACTTTGGTTGTTACCCCACTGCTGCTGTTGTCCCACTACCTCTCTGTGCAATAGCCACAATATAATGTGCAATACCTACACAGGCGTTATGCAACATTCACCATGCCCTTCCATATACTCCCCGCTCCCATTGTTTTCTTCTGTTTGCACAAAAAGAATATTGTAGTCTGAAGTGTCCCTGCCCCGGGAAACTAAAGACATCTCTGCCCTTGTGAGATACCATACTCTGTTGTACTGTGGTGCAATATAATTGCTGCTCTACTACATAGTGTAATATTATCACAATATTGCAATAGTGCAATGTTGTCACTACTGTACTAGTCTGTCCTTAGCCCCTTTCACCACATATTTTTATTGTTTATCATGCCCTTGCATATACCCCCTTCTTCCTGGTTCGCTTTGCTCTTTTTTGTAAACCCTTTGTAAACATCATCTTGCCCCTGTTTGCTGCTGAATTTTGTTGTACAGGCAACTATTCAATGACAATAAAAGTCTTGAAATCTTGAAGTGTGACATCACAAAGTGGAGGTGGAAAATAAAAGTAAAAGTAAGAGTTCTGTTCTGATGTCACTTTGACTAACTGCAAAAAATATATTACGGCCCATGTTTTGCAGTTTTAATGGTGCCTTTTTTAGTTCATAATGGGTCTTGAAATCTGTTCGTGTAGCGCAAGAAAATGAGCTGAGAAAACGACTGGCTGCCAGTGAGGCACAAGTTGAGAGACTGGGGAGCACAGGTAGCATGTTATGCTTTAACATTTGAAATGCTGCATAGAACAAGGTTAGCTATTTTAGCTGTGTGGATCTTTGTGAAAGTATATTCTTGTCAGAGGAGTCATTAAATATATTTAATTTAAGCCATTTTTAGTCTGTTGAATGTCTGGTCATGTTTTGTTTTTTATACTCTGCAATCAGGCCCCTGGAAAGAACTCTTCATCGTTTTCCTGTGTCTGTGGCTGGTAACCCTCATTGTGGGTTTTTTCTCGCACCTGTACAAAAAAGGTATGGATGGCATCAGCTGTGACATCTGATGTCAAATTCAAAATGTCATGCAAGGTATCATAAGTGATAGGAATTATTATGAGAGGAGATATAATTGTTATAGTAATGCTTATGAACAGTGTTGCAACCCTTTTTTCCAAAATAAATTGGCATGTGGTGCAAAACAGGGTTGCGTTTCTCGAACAGCCCGCTAAGTTAGCATTGTACTACCATTGTACAATGGAAGTATCTACTATGGTAGTGGCGAAATCCTTCTGTTTCTTGACGCTCCCGTAATTCGGTAGAATTATCATTGTGGGTACTTCCATAGTGGCCACTACTGTTGTTCCTACTTTGGTGTGTGAAGCATGGAAACGACGGAGGAAAAGCAGGGGACAGCTGTTTTGATTGGATGGCAAACTGTTTGTTGACACGCCATGCCACTGCTATTTCCTTTTAAGACATGTCTTTGTCTTTGTTGAAATCATACGATAGCGGCAGTAATAAATGGTTACAGCATGGTAAACGTCTGGTAAAACTAACTCAAGTGCCAAAACTTGGCCCAATGTCTACAGTGACACATGTCGTGAAGGAAATTTTATTCTTACAAATCCGTAGGTTTCAATAGCGTCTTGACGCCATTCGTCAGTGGTATTGATACACCGCCATACAACGACGCTGTACCAATAGCTCAATGACACCAATAGCTCAATGACAAAGTTGCGTGGCTTGGGTGCTATTGTTCTCTTTAGTTCCCGGGTTCAAATCTCAATGCACGCCTGGTAGCATGTAGCCTTCATGCTTTATTATAGCATTACTTCTCAATACATGTACTCAAAAACCCAGACAAACTTCAGAGTAGAGCATAAATCCACACAAACATGACTGTAAAACGCTAGGCCACACAAACAGATAAGTCATACAATTCGTCTACACTCAGTCTCGAACCTACATCTATGTTGGACAACTTTTGTTGCTCGCGACTGCACTACTTGTTGTGCCACTGACAATCACATGTGGGTTTATGTTTGGCTCCTATCAGTTTTTTACCGAATGCATATGCTGTCAATAATGGGAAAAGTTCCAATTGAAGGCCAACTTCTAATGCAAATATCTCGCAATCCTACGTTCCAAACTCAGCGAAACTCAATCTGTTTGTAGAGGTGACTATAATAATGCTGTTCAACCCATTAAATCATTAAGTCTTGTCATACTGTTTTAGGAAGAAAAATGACATAACATGAATTGGCCATTTAAAAGTTCTATGAGCTGTATTATAGTGTCTTCTACATATCGATTGAATTTCACTGCATTTGTACTGCAGGATTACGAGATATTTAAACTTTACAGTCGAAGATCTACTGCAAGTTTTGCCGTGGGTGGGATCAACTTTCAAAACAACGCTTGTACAATGGCTCAAGAGCTGTTGTAGGTACTACACAACTTTACTTCGGAGTTTTGGAAGTATCTCTGCTACGAAGGTTTCGAGAAACGCGTGGGAGGTTCCTCACTACCGAAGTCCCCATTACCTAAGTAGGTACTTCGGAAGTTCCTCACTACCGAAGTAGAGTACGACCATAGTAGGCTTCGAGAAACGTGAGGTAGCCTCTGAGGTGGTACTTCGGAAGTACCAACAACGGTAGTGGCTAAGAAGGTAGCAAATTTGCATTTGAGAAACGCACCCCAGAATTATGTGGCCGACTGAACATATTAAAAAACAAAATTTCTCAAATGTCTTACAAATACTTTTGAGAATTCCATACCCATTTTGAATTTGATGCCAGCAACAGTTTTCAAAAGAGTTTGTACAGTGGCTACATATGACATATAGGTAACCAGGTAAGCCTTATCCAAATAATAAGCAGCTAGAACTTAAGTAATCAAATCTTACAGATTACCAACTAAACAACAGAAGTATAAAAACACAAATATGGCTCCTACACTATGATTAAATATATTTTCATTTTTATCAACAAATAAAATGGAGATGAAGACAACAGCCAATCAGAACTAACTGAGTTTGAAGGTTGGGACGAATTGGGAAGATTTCCAATCAAAGGGATCTCCGTGACTAATAAGCAGGCTACGCACCTCATTACAATTCTGAACTACTGCCTAGAAGATTAATGCGATTATCCTTCGTAGCCTGCTGTTTCTCATAAATCCTGACAAAATGTCAAGCCCTGGAAGAAAGAGAAGAGAGAAAATGTAGACAAGTTTCACATTTGATGTAAAGAAATACAAGACACTTTGTAAACTGTGCGAGCTCACTATCACCAGTGAAAACAGTTTCACGAGTTTCACGAGATATGAACATTGCACATATCATTCAATAGGGCTACGACAAAGCTAAGATGGTTTCTGGTGCAAATCATGCCTGAGGTTAAAGCCCAAGTGATGTTTTTTAATGTAGGTAATCTTGTATCTCTCCACATTTTAGGATAGGCCAATATATTGCTAAAGCGATTTTACATGAGAATGAGCACAGGGTTTGAGCTTCTGTCTGATCCACTGTCATAGTAGCCTCCCAGTTAACTGAGACCTCTAGTTCAGGGTTTAGAAAGCACTGGTGTGTAACTCAATTCCTAGTACAGGGCATAGGTCTACAATTAATTGTTATTTTTTGATAGACAAACTTGCAGTGTTTTGTGATTTTAAAAAAGTTTTAAATGAATAAAAATTACAAAAAACAATATTGTAATCTCTGTTTGTATAGTCCTATTAGGGCCTACACACCCATAAAAAAAATCCAATAATGACAAAGACTAGCCTTTGCACTTTTTATTTTAGTACATTTAGTAAATTTACTAAATCTGGTAATTTCGTTGACTAAAATGATGTGGTAGTTTGTCAACTAAAAATAGACTAAACTAAAACAATTTAGATGACTACATTATGACTAAAACTTAGTTACATTTTCGTCAAAAGATAAGACTAGAAGATAAGAGGATAATTTGTGCCAGTTGTGGGCCTACCACGTTGAGTGTCAATAAGGGCAATGTTATGGAAAATGAAGTCTGTGATAGATCCGAAACGTTACAGGACTAAGGGGCAGGAGACACCAAGGCATTTCAGAGCGGAATGGCTAAGGCTAACATACATTTGGCTAAACTTTAAAAATGGCAAAGCCTTTTGTAAGGTGTGCGAGATATGTGCTGAACAAAAACTTTTGACAATTTTCGCCAAGAGGTGGCCTTCCTTTTTAATGGAAAGGTCCAGAGAAATTTAGAGCATGCAAAAAGTCTCAGTATTACCGAAGCAGTCTCAAAGTGTATGTTTCAAGCATGAATATGTTCTTCAGACTTGCAAAGAGCAAAGAATATCATTTAGGGCAGAGATTGGCTTGAAAGGACTTGTCACACAAAATTCTAAATTAAAATTTTAAAATGCTGGCTTTTGATGTTTTGAGGCAACCCATTGTGAATATTGAGGAGAAAAAAAATGTTGTTAATGATAGTGGACAAAACGGTGGATATTACACAATAGGACTGACTTTGTGTTAGGCACATCAACAGCATTAAGGACTTCGTTGGATTTTATGAATTTACCTCTGCTGAGATACTCTTCTGTGCCATCAAAAATGTACTGGTTAAAATAGCATTGCCCTGGTCAGACTGCAGGGGAAAGTGTTAGGATTGGACCGTAAACATGTCTAGGTGCGGATCAGGCTTACAGACCCATGTTAGAGACACCCAAGAGGATGCGATGTATATTTATTACAATGCCCAGAATTTGAACTTTGCTTTACAAGACACAACAGCAGAGTTGAAATTATGCAGATACGCTATGAATATTGTGAAAGATTTAATCAACATGATAAAAGAGTCACCAAAAAGACTGGCTGCACTAAAAAGAATGCAGCCGCACACTCCACATTTTTTCTTGTACATCACTTTAATTCTGATGTTTTGGCCCCATGACCTTTGTCAAGGTTCAGTCAAACAATTACACATCAGGTGTTTTATACAGGTTAAAGGTTACATTTACATATTTAATCAATTCTTAATTCTATTACCAATACTTAAAGACCCCGGTTCAACACAACGATTTGAAATGATGAGACAAGATGAAACTGCTTTAGTGGAGAATTAATGGCACAAGGACATATTGTGTGCCCCCAAGGTTGATGGGACGTTGGGGAAAGGTTGTGGAGAGTGGGTGCACACATCCAAGTAGTTTGTCGGCAGGTGCTAGACAAAAGTGTCAGACAATGTAAAGATGTGGGTGCACACTGCCTCGTTTGCTCCAAAAGTTAAACTTTATTAGTTAAAAATGCAACGTTTCGATCCTTGTGGATCTTCATCAGGCATGCTCCAAAAGTTAAACTTTATTAGTGAAAAATGCAACGTTTCGATCCTTGTGGATCTTCACCAAATAGAGCTACTAAAAGTGTTTTTTAGCCTAAGGATCCCTTTAAGGAGTTTCATTTGTGGAAGAATCGCTGTGGCCCTACTCCCCACGGGGTTCAGGAAAAGTTTAATCTTCCAGAATCCACACCTCCAGGAAGAAAAACATTTCTCAATACAGCACAACCAGACCCTCTGTACAAAACAAAGTGAAGTATGAGGGGATGGTTTACCAGGCTAAGGCAGAAAAAAAATTCTCAGGTCAGGGCACGGCAAGTTTTTTATTTGTCCTCAGTAACTTGTAAGGGTCAATTCCTTTTCCATAATTCCCTTTTTCCATGATTCTGAGCTGACTGTTCACATTTATATACCTTACCAGAACTTATTTGTGGAAAAAGACCACACTGATTTTTGCATTTACATTCAAACTAGTATTTATTTTAAATTTTCAGAGCTAATTCTAATTGACAGTGTGAGAAGCTTCAAGAATCATTGTCTATGTCTTTTCCAGTCTTCTCCAGACTCAACATCATCATGACTACAATTTCTCCCTTCCACTTAATGGTTTGAATCAAAGTCACTAGCACCACCTTTGCCAGATACACAGACAACAGCAACTGTCTCAACCTAGTCAACATTTTTGCAGAGCCGCCTAATCATACCTCGCAGTACGTTTTGTAAGATTAACAAAAAAATAATACTGTCGACCAACAAGGGGTGCTAAAGAGAGAGTAATAAAAAATATGTTCGTTTTTATGTAGCAGCAAGACAGCCGGCCATAATCTGATTCATTCAGTAAATCTCCTACCTTTTTCCTGCTTTGGTTACTGTTGTGCTTCAACCAATTATTGTTAGTCCTGGTGTCCCTCGTGTGGCTCGTGATGGTAGCTACCCTTGCAATGCTTTCACCACCACCTCTGTTGGACTGTAAGCTGTAGTCAAAAGGTTTGAAATGGCCAACTGGCTCCCAAACCCAGGGTTTCCAGGGTAGCAAATAAACACCAAAACGCCTCGGTGATGTTGAGAAAAATGTACAGGTCAGTCACCAATCTCTTTAGCGTCCCTCGCAGATGTTAGTTTTTTCTACTGCTCACAAAACGTATTCCGAGGTATGATTGGGCATTTGTTACACGCTGATGATGGCCTAGTGCCGAAACGCGTATGTTGCTGCGACATGCGTATGCTGGACATATTTCAATAAATCAGTACAAAAAAGAATGAGAGTGCAGTCCTTCAAAGTTTATTACATGTTTGGTTTTTTAACTCGCACCCAGAGAAATATCCTTCCGCTCGGGAGTTGAGCACGCCTGTTTTTTATAGATTCTTTTATTTACCAACAGGAAATTGACAGGAATAAACACCATCATCATGACCAGTCACTCATCACTCTAAGCGACACACTCTCGGCAGCAGAGTTTGTCATCAAGGGCAAGGATCCTGAGTTCCCACACTCCAACTGGAATGACTGGATAAAGAGAATCAATGCAGATGATGCACATCAGAGCACACAAATCGATCTCCTCCCAGTCATTGAAGGTGACCTTAATGACGTCAACACCATCTTTACCACTCAAAAGAGTGCATATGGCTCTCTGCTGACAGAGTCGCTGTAGTGACGTTCGATCTTCTACTCTGGCTGAAGTCTGTGGATATCATAAAGCAGGCAAATCTACTCGTCATTGTAAGGTGGGGCATATTTGACCTGTTTAAGTCTTATCAGTGGGTAACATCATGCAGGATTCTGGACTACTAGAGGTGATCCAGTTGATTTATCCTGGAAGTATGACACCTAACCACATCCTGGATGGAAGATGTTTGGACAAGGCAATTCATGCTCACCTCCTTATTGATGCTACCATGTATCAGCTTGGAGACATGTGGCCATTCATTGAAAAGCTGGCTGATGTGAAGATGGGATCCAGACACACAGACCCATAGAGAGAAATTAATTGAAATGTTGGTGTAAATTTGAAATGTGGAGTTGCGGTTCAAAGAGGTAACGCTCCTCCAGAGGCCAAGGAGTGAAGAATAAAAGTTTTAAAGCTCTGCACCTTTTTAATGCACCTGCAGAGGCAAGAGTTTCGGGCTAAAGTGGATACTCAACAAGTCGCATCGGCTGGCATCAATGAGTCTCTTGGAGGCACAAAATTACAAATACTGCTCCCTAATGGCAGGTGTGGAGATGGCACCTCAGATACTTGTGGCACTCTTGACAGCATTGTGGATGAAACCGATGATCAGATCAGTGATGAGGTTGCAGTTGATGCTGCATTTGAGGATCTTTCAGTGATGACAGAAAGTGAAAATCAAATGTCGAGTAACAATC
Source organism: Setipinna tenuifilis (assembly GCA_030347295.1). Lineage (NCBI taxonomy): Eukaryota > Metazoa > Chordata > Actinopteri > Clupeiformes > Engraulidae > Setipinna > Setipinna tenuifilis. The sequence goes on from CM059265.1 coordinate 11,439,607, forward strand.
AAGTGGTTTCTATAGCGGTTTGGTAAACAAACAATGTAGTGACTCAATTTGTCAGAGACAATATAGGTTTTAACATTGTCTCTATTCTTGGAAACACTGCCTTCCAGTCAACCCAGAGATTCTACCTCCAACAGATGGTGCAGCTTCACAGCATTTGCTCCATGCCTACATACAGACCAGGGACTGGATCCTTCTACAGAGCATGACTCTGAACCCCTGTGTGCAGCCTGTCTAGGCATTACATTACAGAAATTACAGTCATAATGGTGTTGAGTCTGGAGAAGACATACAGTGACTACGTTTACATGCACTTCAGAATTTTGAATGTGATCAAGATATTAAGTATCCCAGCTATGTATTTGTGCATGTAAACACCTTTTCCTGACTTCTGGAATAGTGTGGCAGGTAAACACCTTATCCTGAATTTGATTTAACATGTCTCATATGCCTCATATTCTGGATACTTAAGAACATAGTCAATGACTTAAAGCTTCTCAGATTGTGAATAAGAATTAGCTCTCTTTGCTACTTTGAATATAAATGTAACAGTGAGTGTGTTTTTTTTCACAACAGACTGTTTCTGGTGAGGTATATATGTGAACAATCATCTCAAAAATGGAATACCTATGATTTGGCCCCTAACAAATTATTTAAGGACATTTTTTTAAGAACTCATTTCTCACACGAGTTGAATTTCAACATTTTAACACATGTTATCACACACCTTTACAAACAGGACAGTTGTGATTCATAGATTCTTGAATACAGGAACCTATTTTTCCCTAGCACCCTACTTTCTGCAGAGCTATTAAAGCCACACCCCCTACATGCATTCTGCATTTCTCCATCACATGCACAATGATTTCCAGAATTTTGAACTACTAAAGCTACTTTTCTGAGCCCACAAAACAGATACTACCGGTAGTCAATCAGTGTGTTCACATGGACGAGTCGAAACCGATTGGAACTGGTTTGGGATCGTACCGGCTTCATGTGAACGGGGATACGATTGGTTTGATATTGGTTTTCCGAAACCACTTGGGACGCCAGGCTTGGGCCGGTTCCAAACCACTTGGTGCTGCCATATGTACGGGATCGAATTGTTTTTGGGTATTGCACATGTATCAACGAAATAAAAACCGCAGTTTGTTCCTTCATACGGACTTCCTAACACAGCAGAATGTACAACACGTACGCGAATGCGTCAAACTCCTGGAACACCATCTTTGTATGCCGCCAGAAAGTTTGTTTATTGTCTTTACATAGTAGGAACAGTGCAGAGCCCATAGAAGATGTGCCAGAGTATTACATTTTTGTTTAGACCACCTTATTTATTGTTTAAGTGGGTAATAATATCAGGTGAAAGGAGGAGGCTATGTAAATACATTTGCACTGACTGACTTGTAAGATTTTCTTTAGCCACTGTTTTGCGATGTGGGATAACCGGAATGAGAGGTGAAAAGTTCAGTCTCCTCTACGTGTCGTCTGTATGCACTGTAGGCATATGTGTGCAGTGCTGTAGTTTGCTGTTGCGTATCTTACGTAGCAGCTTTGTTGTGGGCAAATGTTTACTTTTGCATTATTGTAGTTATGTGTCGTTAGTCGCGTTATGTCCAGCATTGTAGCAGCTAGCGTTGTAAATCTGATCAGCCTGGGTCGTCATGGCTGGGTTGGCACGGTTTGACCGATATCTTTGGCATTTTTTGCCCAAACAACACGAAACTTGGCACACACCGGTAACATTATGATGACGCCCTCCAAATTTGAGATCAAGCAGATGAGTGGTTCAAGAGTTATGCGTGGAACAGACGTTCCTTGCATTAAAAGATAATAATAGAAAGATAGAAGTTGACTACAGCGCCCCCCACCTAGCGTAGCGGAAAGGGCCAGGTCTCTGACCGAATCCGCTTAGACGAACTGCATGTGAACAAGGATTTGGGGACAGACCACCCGTTGGGGAGCAACACCCAAACCAGACCAATCCCACCATGTGAACGCAGTCAATTTTTATGTATTTGTTGTTGTTTAGTGAAAAAAATGATACAAAAAGCACTTACAAATTATTTTGTCACATTTTTTAATTGTATCCTTTTTCAACAGTGTCTGCTTATGACAAAATAAAATGTTGATCTTTGTGTTGGTATATGACCCATAGTTTTCTTTAAATCATCTCAAGTTTCCAGTTAATTTCCGTTACTAAAGTTTCTATGGAAAGTTTCTGGAAATCTACCGAAATTTTTCCAGGAATTTTCTGCCTCTTTGCAACCCTAATACAGACCAGCAGCGGCATTTTTTGCAGTGGTCTATTTTTGTTTCAGTGTGCACAGATAATCATTGTTAAATACAACTATTCAGTAAGCTAGGTCATTCCAAAGATGGCCCAAGGTGATGTTAAACTGTTGCGGGATGGGAAGTGTACTGTTAATTCTTTAGTAGTGTAATGGTATTATGTATTTTTAATGTCATTGTTATAAGATAGCCAGCTGCACTACTATTTAAACTGTGCTTTCAGAATGCATTTTCTCACAACACTGTCACTATATAATGAAGGCATTGATGCTTTGATATCACTAATGCCTTAACCTAATGGACCTTTTCCCTGTAGGTTTTATAAAGTCCAAGGACTCAAAACAAGCAGGTAATTAATTATTTGTAGTTAAATGTTATTGCAGTATTTGTGCCCTTCATTTGTACCCTTCCCCTAGTCTAATAGTTTGAGTGCATGGTCTGCTTTTCTGCTTGGCACCCATGTTGAGAAAGTAACCTATTCTAGCTCTCATTTGTACTAGAGTTCTCTCTGCACATAATTTTGTGTGTATATGTGTGGGAGAGAAAGAAAAAGAGAGAGAGAAAGCGTTAAAGACCTAGATTTACAATGGTTTGGACTACAGTATGGCGCAGTAAATGGTTTCTTGAGGTTTTGAGGTAAGTGAGATTCTATCTGATGTTAATTTGGTGATTTCACCTTCATTTGACCTTTAAATCCATCTCATCAAGGCCGTTTTTCAAATTTGTTATCATGGTTATGGGCTTGTATTAGGACTCAGCTGGTAGATTGCAACATAAAAGTGGAGAATATTACAAAAATAGTCAAACTGAGTGAAAACTGAGATAAATAAGGAAATGAGCATCCACACAAACACTAACCACACCACAAAAGAACTTCTAGAAGAGGGATTTGTCGCCAGACAAAGGTTTTTATAGCTACACAGTCACAGGTGTGATTAAAGGCTGTTTCACTGCAAGGCCAATGGGGCCAAGGGGTGTAACACTTCATTAAAGTACTGTGTATATATAATTACTCTTGACTGCAAGATGCCATTGCCCAAGATAACTCATGATCACATATTTCTATGATTTTGTTTTGATAAGTGAAGTTTCATTTATATTTTTTAAAGCACACATGCTAAGGAGGAGTACGTACATAAATTATCGATCAAAATATAAAATAAATAAAAAATTTAAAAGTTAAAACAAGATGCTTGACTGAGTGCCGATTTGTAACCTACCAACTAGTCTGGTTTAAACTGGTTTAAACTTTTCTTAAAGGGGTCCTTTCATCGTTATTTTTATTTATATTTCTGTGTCGCCACTATGGTTGAATAAATTGTGCGTCATTTCTGTGAAAAATTATGTCCTAGTTCTCTTGCTTGATGCTGTTTTCTGTAAGCTATAACAGGTCTAGTGGTTGAACAACTGGCTTTTCCCGTGTCCCTTGTGAATATCCATGACGTGTCAATAAGGCACCTCTGATTGGGCAAATTCGCTGTCTTTCGCTCACCTAGCTTCTGTCCACTGTTCTTTCTTTGGGATGTGGGCTTGCCATACATGGCTCTGGGCGGCGCTTATGACCTAGTGACGTAGATAGGTTTAGAATGCTCTGATCCACTCGTTTTGGTTAGCTCGACCATTGAAGGACCAGTAAAACCATGAGGGTCGCACCCCCTATGACCTAACAGCAATATAACTATCTCCAACTGGTCTTAAAAAAGTCTCTCTATAGGAGTAATTTCATTATTCACAATACAATTAGGGTGTGGAAGCAAGTAAAAACAGCAGTTGCTGCAAATTCTTTATCCTTCTTACTTTCCATTGCAAATAACCCATCCTTTGGACACGTTGGACAATGGCTTCAGACATTGGAAGGATGTGGGCATAAATTGCATTGGGAATCTCTATTTAAATGGGAAATTTGCAATCTTTCCAGAAATCCAGGAGACATGTGGCCTACAGAAGAATATTTTTTTCAGATTCCTGCAAATTAGGAATTATGTACAGACACACTCAGAAGACTTTGCAACAGCTAGCCCTTCCTGCCTAGATAAATGTCTCAGTTATAACAAATCCATCTCAGCATTGTATAATTCCCTACAGAATCTCCACCTGCCTTCAACAAGCACAATCAAACAAGCTTGTGAGGAGGAACTAGGATTAGAGATATCTGAAGGAGACTGGAAAATAAGCCTAGAAGAAATTCAACACTGTTCCATAAATGCAAGACATTGTCTCATCCAATTTAAAATATTACACAGACTTCACTACTCTAAAACAAAATTACACAAAATATTTCCTAATATTTCTCCTATTTGTGACAAATGTGGTTTTGATGAAGGGACTAGCCCATAGCCTTGTTCTTTGTCCCAACCTACAAGGATATTGGCAGGGCATTTTTGAAGTGTTTTCTGAAGTCACTCAAAAGGTTCTTGAGCCAGATGTTCTTCTTATACTACTGGGGCATTTAGCTCAGTCATATAAACTGACAACATATGAACAACAATTTCTATCAAATGGACTGCTGACAGCTAAGAAGCTCATACTTACCTTCTGGAAGAAACTGCAAGCTCCTTCCCTACAAGCATGGCTTAACGAGCTCACTAACACCCTACACCTTGAGGAAATCAGATTTTCCATGAGAGATAGAACGCCACTTTGAAAAAATCTGGGATCCTTTTGTGCATTATCTGGATGTAAATAGGCCACTACCTGTAGTCAATAATTCTGAATCTACTCGTAACACTTTTTCCTAGTGATATACAGGTAGACAACCTCCTCTGTTTGTTCTGTGTTGGGTTTGCTTTGTTTTTGTTCTCTTGGGCTGGGATGGTGGGGTGGGATTTGTGGATGGTGTAGTGTCGCACTGTAAAAACTTGGAGAACAACAATGTGAACATGTATATTGTAACCTGTGAATTAAGTCTCCAATAAAAAAACCTTATTTGGAAAAAAAACCCATGAGGGTCGAATTTCACGTCTTGGAATGCTGCGCGCATATACTGCTTGTTGTGACCCACCACATTGTAAATAGAGCTACTCAAAGTGTTTTTTAGCGGAAGGACCCCTTTAACTGGATTAAAGGGTTAATAATATATATATATTATCAATGACCGAAAGCTGATATCCAACCACCATTGAGTACAAACCAAAACCAGACTTCTTAATAGATCCAGCATGGTGGCCCAGTGTCTTAAACTCAAATATGTAAGTTGTAGGACATTTTCTTAAACCAATTTTTATAAACTTAGTGAGAAGTGTATAGTACAGAATATTAAAAGACCATTTATTATAATAAAGCAATACAGGAGAGTTGATTTACAACTCACGTGGAAGCCAACTAATTCAACTAACCACAGTTTGTTAAGCAGCAAAGGTAATTTTTGCCTACATGTGTTTTCAGTATTATTAGCACCACACTTGGTCAAAAGGGGTAGTACAACAGACAGAGGCAGGATTAACTCTTAAAATGCTGTCAAACAGCAGTTTGTCATGCCCCCTTAAAGCAGTGTTAACAAAGACCTGTAGTTTTTATTCTTTTGTCAGTTTGGTCCCAAAAATACCACAGTGACTTGACTTCAGGGTACAGTAAGGAATATGACTATTATGTAAGTAAAAACATCTGATGGGACCTTTAAAATTAGTATATACAAATGCAGTGTTGTCCATTATCCCTGACATAAATTAACTTTAACTGTTCTTAACTAGTCTAAACATATGTTAAACTGTCTAAACCTGTTTTAACTGACCTAATACAGTTGATCGACCTGATTTTTTTTAGCTGTTTTCAGATTCGTCCTTGCTGTGCATGCTTCATCAAAACCCATATTATGTTAAACAAGGGCACCACATACACAAGCAGGTTTACCTTTGTGCATGCACAGTGCCATGCACTGGCAAAGTTTCACCAACACATGGTCTACATTTGACAGAGATGTCGCACATTTAGGAAAATAACCTTGTTCAGCCAGAAATTAGGGTAGCCTATATGTTATACAGCTTTCAACCTAATATTGTCACCGTAATACAGGCTAATGAACTATATATGTTTAGGTTATGACATGTGTATTTTGTCTTTTGTGTTATAGCATAAGATTCACGAAAGAATAGAATGCTACAGAAACAACAAAACAGATAATAAAACCAAGGAGCATTATTTAACAAATCAAAGTAAAAGGGAATATACACAACCGGTCAAAAGTTTTAGAACACTACACTTTTTCCAGTTTTTTACTGGAAATTCAGTTTATTGTGTCATTGCACTCTAAAAATGAAAGCACGGGACAAATAAGCAATTTAAGTTGAAAAAAAAAAATCATGAAATCAATTTATAAACCAAAATGTATTCTAAACTTTTGACTTATCAAAGTAGCCACCTGAGCATACTCGTGGCATTCTTTCTGCAAGGGAAATCAAATATTCTTCAGAACATTCTTCCAAAGTTTGTTGCAGAAGTTCCCATAAATGTGTTGCACTTGTAGGGTGCTTGACTTTCACTCTTCTGTCCAGTTCTTCCCAAACCAGCTCGATGGGGTTTAAGTCTGAAGATTGTGCTGGCCACTCCATGTTTTTAAGCTTACCATCTTGTTCTTTTTTCCTGTGGTAGTTTTGGCATAGTTTGGACTAGTGTTTTGGGTCATTTTCTTCTTTCTTTCACTTCTTCTTCTTTCACTGAAGCTTATGAATGCTAGATACCAAATTTGGAAAAAAAACAACTTTGTCAAGATGGAAATGGGTGGCCATGGAAGGTCAAATTAAGGTCACATCATCAAACCATAAACTGCACAGTACTATAGTCTAGACACAGTACTGTAGTCTTCATAAAATTCTGTGCCTTGTCAAGAATAGTAGTTCGGCCAGAAAGACTCAGAGAAAGGCATAAGGTTTAAAGGGATTTAATATGAGAATTAACAATAGTTGACAAGTAGAGGATAGTCTTTGGCGGAGGTCCAGTCATCAGCCCGGGTCTAATGATGAGGGGTCCGACGGTTCCTGCCGCTGAGTGTTACTGGAACCGAGACACACCCCCCCCTGGGCACACGGGTAGACTGGACCAAACTGGTGGTGGTGGGGATGGAGGAGGGGACTTCAAAACGCCAGTACCTGAAGCAGCGGAAGAGGTGAGTTAGGTATGTCATTTTAAAGCAGGTGGCGGCCGCTGATTGGCCGAAAGCGAAGTGCGCTTCCGTGATGTTGGAGTCTTCCTGGCAGAACTTATGCAGGCTTTCATACTACAAGTGACTTTATAAAAACAAACTCAATTTTGGCTTTTTATTATTTTCGTCCCTAGATATCATGGTTCTTTCCCAAATTTGCCAAAAAAGCAGCCATATTTACCTGAATTTAACCTACTGAATATAGTGTGTCTACAACAATGATGGCCATTGCAGCATGTCTGAGTTTAATTGGAGACATATCCCAATCAAAGTTCAGCAATACCCATGTTTGTTCAACTTGCATGACTTCACCTCTCCAAAGAGATGTTCTTGTTTGTGACTGATGACCCTGTGAGCAGTGATGCAAATGGTGTCTTTTGAAAATATTTAGTGTTAAATATTATTATTTACCCCGTGAGATTGCCAATGAGAATCCACCTAGCACTGGCGTTATATCATGTTTTACGGAATCAGGAGGTTCTGTTTGTAAGTTTGTTCTGTTACATCGTACAGGAATCAGTATAAGCTCAGTGTATTTATCACAATGTCGATAATTGAGCTATTGAGCTAATATATAATACTTTGTATATGTTAATAATATACAATATTTATTATAATATGTAACAATGTGTTATTTTGACAGCTCTGAAAAATGAGATGGGCTGCTCTGAGGAAAAAGAAAAGTTTCTAATGCAGAATGAAGGTAATACAGTGACATGTAAAATCACACTAAAGACAGGGTTGTTTGTGCCTGCTCAGTCCTGACTCTGATTTGATTTGCCAGTTACCACAACAACACAATCCCACACAGAAACTGAGAAACACCCATTTCATTTTTATTATTAAGAAATTGGGAAATTAGAGCATAAATGGAAATCAGAGTAAAAATAAGAACAAAATTGTTTGTGTGTCAGCAGGTGGGCTAACCTCTTACTGCAAACATGTTAGGCTTTCAAATCCCAACCCTGTCCCTAGGACAAGACCACTTATATTGACTAGGTTTATGTAGTAATATCCATGCAGTCTTTAACTTACGTGCCATTGTCTGAGGGACAGGAAATCTGAGGGACTGAAAACAGGTGAAACAGGCTAAAGAATATCAACAGTGCAAGTGTAATCTGCAGGACTTTTTCAGGTCTGCTGGAGAAAGTAAATGAGAGTGAAACAAAGGTTGGAAATATGGAAAATGAGAATGAAGGTAAGATTAGTTTTCTGTTGTGTTTTTAAACACAGTAGGTTATGGTATGAAATTTAAGTCTAGTGTATTGAGTGACTATCTAACTAAAATAGGTAGGTCCACAGAATATCAACAGTGCTTATCAAATGTAGTGTTTATCAAAACTGATGGTAATCTGATTGTAAAGTGCTTTTCATATCAACCCATGATTGTGTAAGAAAAATGAGGGGTGTTTGTCATGGTTAATACAGAAATCAGGTTTTATTACAGTAATGAAATGTGAAAAACAGTTCCACGAGTAAGTATGCTATAATTTCTTACATTTATTTCAGGTCTGCAGGAGAAAGTAAACGAATGTCAGACAAAGATGGAAAATTTGGAAGACCAGAATACAGGTAAGAGGTTTTTTTCTGCTTTGCTTTTACAGTAGACATTATAGTGTAAAATCTAAGCGTACTGTATACATATGTAAATAAAATATGTGTTAATGAGTGCACTGCCATGAAATGCTCAGACGCAGTTCAGGTAACTGTTTTATTAACCTCACAACTCGCCAGACAGCTCATGTCTTATCAGTCTAGCAACTGTTTCCTACTAATCATATCCCAGAAGCCTTTGCTCCACATACCCCAAACTCATAATCACAGGACCCCCGTTTTTTAGCAATGCAAGGAACTGACATCACATCTCAGCAGTTGTCAACAGTTTCACAAACCTTAGATTTCAACAGTGTAACTAGTATTTTAAATGTTTTGAAAAAAGAAAAACACTTTTTTAGTGTCTGGAATGTTTATGTCAGTCTCTGGTGTCCACAAATGCCAATGGTTTTCTCTGTGCACATTATCGAATTTGACAGTAGTACTTTAGTCAGTGCACTCAACTTTAAACCTGGAGAGGCAGCAAGGGGCCAGACTGTCAAGTCAAGTTTATTTGTATATATAATTATCTTTAATGCAATATAAAAGCATTAAAGATAAAAAAATGTAAAATATGTATAAGATAAATAAAAGACATAGAGAAAAGCAAAAAGCAATAGGTAAGCATAAAAGGTAAAAGAGGTAAAATAATACATGAATTAAAGGTAAATCACTATGAGAAAGCATCATTTGAAGGCAACTCACTAGACAGGAAAAGGAACTTTGTTTTGAACGCCACTTGATGATTTGCTGCCGCATTAAGAAACTAATATGGCAGCAAATTAACCCGTTTCAAACAGGTCCAATCACGTGTCTCTTAAAAGGTGCCGTTTATTGAACATAAAATGATGTATAGTGTTTATCTTACTTTGTCCATTATTGTTTTGTTTCTATAAGAATGTTTGGCATTGTGTCACTTGGATTTTTAGAAATCAGATAAGAAATAAACAATGTACTATTTAAATATTCCACCACTTTATTTATTCAGTGTACTGTACGATTTATGAAGTTAACTGACTAATGTTAGCTAGTTTCACATTCTTGCTACATGTTAAGGTCATGTCATGTCATGTCATAATTTTTTCCTTTCTTAAAATCCCATTTAAAACCACCATTAACAGACGTTGCCTTCACTCTGTAGTCATATCTAATTAGGCACCTCTCTGTGTAGGCAAGACTCGCCCTCAAAACGTCCACTTTTGGCCCCAACTACCACCTGGGCATGACAGTCTGGCCCTTGGAATGCCCGTCTTGGCCCACTTTTGGCCTGGTTGTGTGAACACCACTATTGAATACTGTGAAGTGCCAATATCTTCTAATCCGGCAGTACAAACACAGTGAAACTCAGACACTTTGTAGAGGTTACTATAATACAGCTGCTTACATTTTTTAAATGTCCAACTTATATTATCACATTTTCTTCACTAAACTCGTAGGCTATGAAATGATTTAAACATTTAATAGTTTGGACAGTAGTATTATAGTCACCTCCGCAAACCGATTGAGTTTCCCTGAGTTCGTACCGTAGCATTATGAGATATTTGCACTTTAGAAGTTGCCCATTAATTGAAAGTTTTGGTGACATTTCATGGGGAGCTGAGTTCATGTCAGCTTGAGACACAGTGGTGCAGGTGGATAAGCAGCCACACAGAACACTTCGTTATGAAGTCAGGCACAGGTTTAAATCTTTGTGTTAAAAGATTGTGCACTTGAAAAGACTTTCACCTAAATTTGCTTTGTTTGCTTAATCTCTTTAAACTGCAAACCTATAAGTAACAGTTGCAAACTCACGTTATATTTGATGACTTGTTCGATATTGACATGCATAGGTTTAGTTTTTATTGATAAGGCTCACATGCATGACAATACTCGCATGCTTGAATCTACATAAATGACAACAATCAATGTTAGAAACATGGATTAAGCCAGTTAAGAAAGATGTAACTAAGAGGGCTCCCAAGACTGGTTCTGGGGGCACACTTGGAGAGGTATTAAAGCAGCACTATACTGTGCAACTTTGAGTGCTTTTTTCTCAACTGAGCTCCCCCTAGTGTCTCCAAGTAAAGGGACACTCTCATAAAAACGGACTATTTGCCGGGACGGACACCCAGATATTGCAAGCGTGGTACTCTGTCCACAGAAAGCAAGGGTGGTCAAGAAAGTCTTCATTCGCCTGGTAACGACTTATTTGAGCATCTACCAACTCATAAAGAACTCATTAAAGTTGCTCAGTGCTTCTTTAAGCACGCTAAGAGAGACATTGGCAAACCAAGCTCTGATTTCTCCATGGACTGTTCATAGACCTATGTTCATAGAACTCGTTGGTGCGTGATTGCCTATTACATTACATTTAGCAGAGGCTTTTATCCAAAGTGACTTACAAAAAGGAAATATGTTAACAGAGGTGTAGAGGAACCCAGAGTAAGCAGACTACCTCCTAAGTTTCCCAGAGCAAGGGCACTACAGACACACATACTTCCTACAAAAAGTTTAGAGTGACCTTGCTTTGTGAGAGGCAAGGGTACGGCCAAACGGTTTGTATTAGAGCATCACAATGCTCTGGACGGTATGCCTGGATGCCTGGATGCCTTTACCTATATACTCCACTTGGGAGCCCCAGCTCCCATTATGCGCAACTTCTACAGAGGCACCATAGAGAGCATCCTCACCAGCTTCATCACTGTATGGTATGACACCTGCACCGCGTCCTGCTGGAAAAAGCTACACCAAGTAGTGAGAGCAGGGGAGAGAATCGTGGGTGTCTCTTTCCCCTCTGCATTACGGGTGATCCCACCCACCCTTCCAACAGCCTCTTCAGTCTGCTGCCATCAGGAAGGAGACTGAGGAGCCTCCGGGCCAGAACCAGCAGACTGAAAGACAGCGTCATCCACCAAGCTGTCGGGATGCTTAACTCTCTCCCTTCCCTGCCCTCCCTCCCGCATCTGACCCCCACATACACCACTTCCCTCTCCATTTGTTCTTAGTGTAAGTGTCCCAGTCTGGTGAAACTTACCTAAGGCTGAACTCTCTCCCTGCCCCCCCCCTTCCCTCTGACCCCCACACACACCACTTCCATCTCCCATTGTTCTAAGTGTCCCAGTCTGGTGAAACCTACCTAAGGCACATCCCTCTGCTCCACACCAAAGACACATCTCTCTCCTGTGGAGTTCCTTTCCCAATGCTCCACAGCAACTTCCATGTACATTCCTAAATATCTGTGCTGTTTTTTGCTTTGCTAGCCAGACGTGGACAAACACACAACTAAACAAGAACAACTGGTGCATCTTTGTGCATAAGTTTCTTTCTGTTGTTGATCCGGACTGATGAAAGTGCAACCACACATCCAACATTAGGCAAACTTCTGTGCACCTTTCAATTAATTGTAAATCTGGTATGGTCAGCTAACATGATCATTATTTGTCTGTGACCTAGGCACAGAGGTGGACCCTGACAGACACCAAGCCATGGACAGAGGCAGAAACTTTCAGGACTCAGATGTGGAAGGTTTAAGTGTTATGTTACATAACTGTAAGATCTAACAAGATTAAGCAAAAAAAGCCCAGATAGGCTGTAGGACACCCCTGAGTTTTCAGGGGGTGTTGTTTGGCATTATACAAAGGGGAAGGCCAGCCCCTCTGAATGGCAGCTGGTTGTGACAAAGACAGGTCAAAAAATTCCACTGATACAGCCCTAGAGTATTGTAAGCTATTACCTCTATTTTTAAAACGTATCTCTGTTTCCCTGCTTCCTATTTATTATATGGCTCTTGATGAATATCTCATTGACTTTGAATGGGCCTCTCCAACGTTTGTAATATACAGGATGGGCCAAAATAGGGGACACATTTAAATGCTTATGAATTGTTTATGAAGAGGCCATTAAACATTGTCAGTAGAAACATTGTTTAATTGTCAGTAGAAACAGTCAAAATAAGTGAAAACTGTCAATGATTGAAATTCAAGGCACGCAGTTCTGTGCGTGCCTTCATACCACAGCACAGCGCTTCCGTCTATTACGAAATTTTTCACAAAAATAAAGTCATAGCGTACCAAATTGTTTATTAAATGTTCATTTCACGAATAACTTTTAGAAGTTCAATTCAGAAAGAAAGTAGCTGCCTGGGGTTAAATCAACAGGCTGTCAATGACAACTCTTGAACAGTGTTTCCCTGGACGTCTAATTTCGAGATTCTGTGATATCCACTGGCCATCCAGATCACAAAATCTAACTCCAGTGGACTACTTTCTGTGAGGTTACCTGAAGGATAGGGTAGTAAGTCCCAACATAACAGCTAAACTAAAACAAGAGAGATCAGAGCCGTTCCAGTTCAGGTGCTGAGACGTACTGTGCTTGACAAGAGCTGACAAGTGTTCCTTTTGTGATAGTGACTATCTCAGGGATGTAATATTTAGTTGTTAGGTGATATGTAATTGAACTTTTGCATGTTATTTTGTAAATAAAGACTTGGTATGCTATGGTTGCATTTTTGTGAGAAATCGGGTGGTTGGGGCGGAGGAATGGAATTTTGTAAAGCGTAAATCTTTGGTCGAACCACAGCCATGGAGATATCCACTACACACCCCTGTCCCACTCGTGTTATATTGCTCAGTTAATTCTCACTTATTATCAGAAAAGAGAATTTCATTGTTAAGGGAGATAAAATCATTTAAAATGTGTTCTGTATTTTGGCCCAATCTGTACATGTAGTTTTTCCATATTTTATTATTTTTGGCCACAGTTATATTATCATCACTGATTTATGTTCTCTGTAAATAGGTTTATCTTGTAATTTACTGCTTCTGGACATTGTTTTGGTTTTATTTGTGTGTGAGTGTGTGTGTGTGTGTGTGTGTGTGTGTGCGTGTGTGTGTGTGTGTGTGTGTGTGTGTGTGTGTGTGTGTGTGTGTGTGTGTGTGTGTGTGCAGTGTGTTCGAACTTGCATCCATCTTTTTTTGAAATATCAGTTCTGTATTGTAAAAGCATACAGTATATTAAACAAATTTTAAATTATGCCAAATTATTATTATTTTGAGAGGTACTATCCTTTTTTTAAAACTTTTGTCAGTTTTGTACAAAATTGTTAACTTGGTAGAACAAGGCTATCAGATCTTCACCAAATGAAGATTATTGCTAATGCAACACGCTCTGGTTATGTTTAGGAAGATACTAAGATATAAAGATAGACTACTCTTGCGCTGTGTTGTGCCATGTGAATGCTGTGAAAACACCTGGAAGTTATGTTACGTGGTAGCCCATGCATTTGGATCACAAGTCCCGTTTGCTATTTCTCTGTTAAAAAAAGGTATTGTTCAGATAATACAGGAAATGGTGGGTTCTGTTCTGTGTTGTTCACAGTGTAGTTATCTTAGAAATGCTGTTTTCATCCTCAGGAAATGTCTGTCCCATTTCTGTAATTAAGAGGGGAAGGTGAAAGGACAGTGAGTTCTCAGTGTTGAGAAGGACACTGATTAGTGTAGTGGCTAAAGACATCAGTCACTGAGCCTGATGTATTGGCTGCACCTTTACTTCAACTTCAACATATTGGGTTTAAGGTCAAATGGGGTTCTAAGTTTTTGACTGTAGAAAAGTATTTTTACATTAATGGGGATTATATTAGTACTTAATATGCAAAGTTCTTAGGTGCATTCCCTGCTGATACAATAAGGAAATCCCAACTCTATTCCCTAAAATGTGATACATATAAAGTATTGCTAAAGGCAAGTGTTTTTGTCATTTTGGTTGACATGCAATGTTTAGTTTTTTAACATACATCTTGTTTTCATCTTGACTGACTAAAGGTAAATGAGTGAAGCCTGCACACACCCAAGAGGAAATACAGTGCTGTTGAAGATGTGTGTCATTATGTTCCACTTTTTAACATCAACTCTAATAGTGTTTAGCTTATATTATTTTATGTGTTTCTATTTTTTTACATTTACAGGGCTGTAAAATGAAGTAATACATATAATTTGCATTGAACTGTAACACATTTTCTGACCAGACACTATTTTGGCATTTTTTCCACACAGCGAGACTGTTTGTACTACACTACTTTTTCAGTATATATGTATACATTAATATTCCTTTATGTTCTGTTTCAGTCAAACTGAATAGCGTTAACCAATGGGAACATGCTGTCTTGTCTTCCGACTAGGCTATGTAAGGCACGTTCTCGGATCCTGCACGGATCAGGACACTTCTAGACCAGATTGGCCCCTACTGAATCACATAACAGCACTGCAACCAGGCACATAACAAAATACATTAAGTTCACTCCACCATGCATGCACCATGCAGCACAAAAGGCATGCAAACTCCGCAGCTACCACCACCAGCATCTTAACTGCACAATGTTGACAACACTAAGCAGGCAACTGATGTGCTCATGGTATCTACGCTATACAAACACAAACATATCTCCAGACGCTGAGTTAGTAGCCTTTCAGGTATCATTCCAGTCTAATGCCCTTCTAGGCTGTCCGGGGTGCCACCACCCCTCTAGTGGAGTGCGCTCTGAGCTTGCCGAGGTGGTTGGCTCTCATTGTTTCATGTGCAGCTGCAATCGCCTCCACAATCAAGGGCGAAGGGTGGCCCCCTTGAGAGCCTTTAGCATCAGGGTCAGATCCCACAGGGGAACTGTGATTGAACACAGACGTCTGAGGCACCACAATCTTTAAAGGTCCTATATTATGAAAAAAACTACCTTTTTTAGTTCTTTAGTCTGAAATGTTCTAGTTACTGGCATCTCTGCCAGTCCCCAAAAGCTGAAATCCCGCCAAGCCGTTGTTTTGAGGCTTCTTCAGGAACATAAACACCCTAAACCTTAGCTTAAGGTCTTAAGATACTCTTGATAGTGGAAGTCCATACATCTTGAGGTGTAAAAGCCACTGTACTTTATGTAGTGGCCTGTTACCATTACATGAACTTCTGCAGCTCATACACTGTGCTGTCCATTGTCCCTTATGTAGCACATGATTACCACAAAGAACAATTGTTTAGATTATAAGTAAACAAGAATAAAGACATAGCACTGTATCCTTCCTGCACTACTGTCCAAGTAATTATTTTAAAATTAAACTTGGGTAAATAAAATCTGTAGTATGTATAGGACCAGAAATAGAACAGAATACTGGAAACGGCCATTTTATATTGTCTCCTGGGGGTAATCACAAGAGTAGCCTAGCCTGAGAGATTTTTTGGCAGATTTACATTTATTTCTACATATGCCTTTTTGCCCTATTAGCCTAGTTTTATGTTTTATGATCTACACAGACTAGTCCACCTCCACACAACTATGAGCATATGATGCACATTTTAGCCAATTACCTGTAGGTCAGCCAAAACTTTCACAGAAAGTTTAAGGACATATAGTTGAACAAGTAGAGTAGTTAATTTGAGAGAGTGTATTTGCATTTGTAAGAGACTATAGTAATGTCTATAAAAGAGTATAATCATGCTTATTAGATAGTATTGTGTGTGACTGTATGACTACATTGACTATAAGAAAGAATCATAGTGGAGATAAGAGAAAGGGAATGGTGCTGTGTGTGATTAATGTCTACAGAAATAAAACGGAAGTTCAAATATCAAACAGGAAGACATGTCCTGGAATGAGCAGAAAAAAAATACCACTAGTTCTGTGCACCACCCCTTCCCCCCACACACACATTGCCTACATTTTCTGATAAGCATACAATGACAAAAACTATTTGTTGCTATGTTATTTGTGAATTAGGTAGTATCACTCAAAGGTGTAGTAAAAGGTAATGTAATTCTTGTTAAGTATCTCCTTTTTTCTGTCAGGTTATTTACTTTGATTACTCGCTTTGGTTTCGGTTCAGGTGAGTCACTCTGTAGTCTTGTTTAATGATTTACTATACTGGGCATGTACTTTATGCCCAGGGTTGGCCGCTCCGGGAGCAAAGGGAGAGGACGGAGAAAAGGTAGGGTTTACAGGAATAGAGAGGGCTGCTGGCTATGTCAGATTCATCCTGATTCTTTGCACTGCTGGAAATATAACTAAAATGGAGACTTAGAAGATGTATAGGCATCTGTGGCTGGAAACAACTTAAGAAGATCAAAGTACTATTCCCGCCTTCTGCCCAGGACTTAACAGTTGACAGATACAACCAGGTAAAAATGACTATCACTGTAATTTCGCAAAACTGATTTACAGAGGCAAATTATAGTCAGGTAAATGTAGTTGCATATTACAGTTAAGGGTGGTTCACAGTGTAGAACAGTCTAAAAAGCTGCTATCAAAGATCAAAGCCCATGGTGCTATTATGAGCTACATGGTAAGATCATGACTGTACACCAGACTGCACCTTCGTGCGTTAAATGATAATATCAGGGGTAATAATTGACAGTGTCCTTAAACCTTCAGATATGTCATCTCGTTGGCTTTGTCTGGTGTTGGTTGTTCTCCATATTGAGGGGACTACAGGTAAGAATTTCAGTGCTGTATTTATGCCATTGTCGCCAACCTTGTGTTTAATGGCTATTTAACTGTTCTATTTTGCAACTCCCTTCAGCCTCAGTTTCATTTTCAATCCGGGTTCCTGGTGAGAAAATACTAACCTCGCCGGGAGACACAGTCACCCTGCCCTGTTCAGTGACACCTACTTTTCAACCAGATGAGGTGCGCTGGTACCGTCCTAACAAATACGCCATGCCAATTCTTTTATATAAGAACCCCCAGACAGAGAAGGAAGTGCCTGTTGACTCCCAGTACAGGGGAAGGGCATCTCTGGTCGGGGCCCTTAAGGAGGGAAATGCATCCCTGAAAGTGGAGAATGTCACTGTGGCAGACACAGGGGAGTATATCTGCTACGTACAGCATGATGACTGGTACGAAAAAGGACATGTTTTTACAGAGGTGAGAGGTAAGTAAAACGAAATCTTCTTAAACTATTAAACATTTTTCACGAGAAAGACAATGGCTGGTTCAAAAATATGGGGCCCGGATTTGAACTAGAACATTTGATTTTAAAACAACGGTAGAATCTGGTAGAATCAGACATTCATGTCTATTACAGGCTCACTTCTTTCATTATAATGTATGTGCAATGACAGTGAATGAACACAGTAATGTGGTGCTATGGCAAAAATTCTAGAAGCTAACACTGAAATATTCTGATATTTTCTTAGGATATACTATTTGGTTTAAATAATCCTGATGAACATAGTATTTTAGTTGATATTTTACAGTGGTAAAGCTAAAAATTGTCAAACCATTTGGGCTAATGAATTGGAAAGGGTGGGGTTATTTCTGTTTGGCAATGGTTGTAGACACCATCAGAAGGATTTGTTACGAAGAAGGATTAGAAGGATTTGTTACGAAGCCCTGTTATATGTCATGCCCCACTCACCAGCTTCTGTGGTGTTAGACTTGCCACAACGCTTTTGTAACAACGGAATTAAAAAATGCTTTTAATTGGATGGGACAGTAAAACTGAGACCGGAAGTGAGGAGGAGGGAGCTGTGGTGGCTGGAATTTAAGCAAGGTCCTGCTGGCCACTCATCAGCTCAGCAGCCAGTTGCACCCTCCCCATCCCCACCACTGCCCCTCTTCATGTTTTATCCGTTTTCTGGTTAAGTGGTACTCTACTGCCTTTTCTGTTTCATAGTCTTGGGTTCTAGCCCACTGATATCAGTCACAGATGGAGGCAGTGGACAAGTAAATGTTACCTGTATCTCAGAAGGTTGGTCGCCACAGCCCACACTCACCTGGACCAACCGAAAAGGAATGGAAATCAGAAAAGGACTCCATGAAATGCATTCCATAGGTACCTGCACCACCACACTTTATTATTCTGTTGCACTCTAACAGGCAATGTATTCAGTAAAAAGTGCTAAGAATTGGGACAAGTAAATGATGCCATTAAATTAAGTAATACAATTTGCTGGGAACTCTAATGTGTTCTGTCCATTTTACCTGTCTCTCCCAGATGATCAAGGTTTAGTGACAGTAAGTTCCTGGCTACTTGTCTCACCCTTGGAATCGGGTGAATACATCTGCTCTGTGGGTCTGTCTGGTTTGGAAAAGACACAGAGCAGGGTGGCCCTAAACCTGTCCAGAGACCAGACATATGTGGATACCCAAACAGGTTTGAGAAAAGATTTTGGAATCACGAATGTGATGTTACAAAACAGTTGTGCATAAACCTTTGTTGTTCACCAATGAAGAAACAATGCATGTTGCTGGGTTCTCAGTTGCATTATCCTGTGGTTAATATGTTTAGCAATAATGCATTTATATATATCATAACGTTTAAATCATTTTGAACTTTTTGGAATGGTATTTTATTTGTGCATGCACTGCCCTCCAAAGATTAGGCAAAGTGGGTTTTAAAAATAATGATTTTTAATTAAACGATCTATGCACATACATTTTAGACATGTTTAATTGGCGTGTCTGGTCAATTCCTTTTTCTTCTTTCATTTTCCGGTTGTCAGCATGGATTGTTCGGAAACGTGTAATACAGAAGCTTATCCAGAAATAATAATTGGGTGTTGAATTTAGACTATTATTATTATTATTGTTATTATTATTATTATTGTTATTATTATCATTATTGCTATTATAAGAAGACAAGATAAAATTGTCTGTGTATGACAGGACTAAACTCCATGAAAGCAGTGAAATCGAGTCGTTAAAAATGACGGGCACCGCTATTGTAATTATCCCAAACAAAAGCCTTTTTTTCTTTTAATACGTTAAATAATATTACATTAATCATTGCCTGAAAAAAATGTTTTCTAAACGAAATATATGCATGTGTAAACGTGCATACTCTCGTGAGGGCAGCACAATACCACTTCACAGGCCACAGCAGAAAACGGCGCGAACTGGGCTACAGACTGTGTTCCCTTTTCAGTCCGAGCTCAGAGCGCACCCTGAAGCTTTTAAGCCATTCGTTTATTTGGAATGCTGTTGAAACTGCCGTTTTGTTTTTCATTCAGTATCACTTTCGTATAGGATTAAGTGTTTATCCGGACATTTTAGCCAGAGAGACAGTGCAAAGTCTACCACTACCTTTAGAGACCTCTTCAGTGATCAACGGCTTATCAATACAATGTTTCTTAAAGTTTTTTAACCGGCCATTAATTAATACATTCATCTCTGCACAATTTGCATGCAGCTATAAAGGCTATTACTTTAATGTGCAATATGCCTTTTGCACATAAAATGTAGGGCAGATTGATATTTTAACAGTATGAATCATCATATGCCTATAGGATTGGGGTTAGACGCCTACGTGTTCAGTTTTTAGTTTACAAACTCCTAAACACATCAGTCAGAATGTCTGTTGTGACAGTGTTCAATGACCAAAACCCTTTCAGTATAAATTTGGGACATTTTTTTTTAAACTTGGGACTGATCGATTGAAATGCGAAGACGGACTACATTGGTAAATGTAACGACCAGTGCCAAAACATGCCGAGCTTTACCTCAGCTGTGGCCCATTTTTAATTAAATACATTCAAAACTATATTTATTCAGCTTTTAATGTAAACCTATTCAAATATTTATGGACCCAGCTGCCGGTGTGGTGCGTCAAACAAACGTTCAACGAACTGTTCAACACTCGTCAATCCATCTAATACACACGCCAATGTAACAGCGCGTATGACAGGCTGTGCGTGACTTAGTAGGCTGCCATAATTTGGAGACCATGCAACAGGTAAAATCTATTACACCTTCGTGTAATAGTTCAGGCTATGTAAAACAGTAGAAATACCACTCGTGGTGAAAAAAGTGACGGAAACACACACACACACACACACACTAACAAAACGAGACACTGTTTCTGTGTGCGTCCCCTACATCTCTGTTGCGTAGCCAAGACATGACAAGCCGTCTGCACAGAATCGGATTAAGGGCAGGCAGTGACATTTTTCAGGATGATCAGCACATTTACACCCCACTGTGTGGACTGTGGAGAGTAAACCTTATTTATTCGCCAAACGGAAAATTCTACCCGCCACTGATTTGACCCCTGATTGTTGTATGGATGACGGTGTGATCAGCTAATTTGGAACTCGTGGCTTTTTTCTCATAACAACCCTTTCAAACTAATGGAGCAAGTTCTTTGATGTTCATTTAGAACAATGTCTGACGTGGCACGGAGCTGAATATAATTTAGTACTTGACTGGTACAGGGGTACTAAATAAATGTAACACAGTAGCCCATTAGCACTACATTTCAACTCAAATCCATGCCAGACTGAAATGTCTTACAACTTCATTTCAGTTGAACTGCATTCTTTCTACTAGCAGGATACCCTCTGCCTGAATAAGTGGGCTACATTACAGGCCAATACAGTAACACCATTACACCCTTTGGACAGGTTGACATATCTTAGTTTTAGAATGTGGTATATATCTATCAACAGGCATTTGGAAAGATGCTGTCATTGCTATTCTGGTTCTTGGACTTCTGGGGGTGTCCATCGGCCTACTTTATATTTACAAACAAGGTATGATAAAAAAATAATAATGAAACAAAACTGTACTATACTGGACCCAACACTAAGACTGTCTTGCTTTGCAGGTTGGATTAAATGGCCTAAACCTCAGAAGACCCATGAGATAAATGGTAATGGTCTGGGAGTGTTTTGTAATAGTTTGCCATGGATTGCACATGTGTATGCATGATTTTTATTTATTTATTATTTTTAATTAGTACATATTTGTTTGTTTTAACAGCCATGTGCAAAATATTCACATTAATATTTATACAAAATATACTGTGCAAATGCTAAAGAAAATGATTCAAAGAGGCATATGTATTTTCACATATTTATGCAAATGCACAGAATTCTTCTATATGTCATTTGATACATAGAGCTTTGAAAGAAGCATAGCACCATCAGATATCCTTAATCGGACAATTCACTACTCTTTGTTAAGTTTCAGAAATAGAAGGAAATGGAGAAAATAAAAAACTAACAGACCCTGGTAAGTTACCCTTTATGTCCAGTCTTCTGAAATCATGTTCATTATCGTGATGTACTTTAAATGTCAGTACATTACATTTAATTGAGTATGACTTAAAACATAAAATAATTTCTTACTCTTTTCCATTCATAAGAATATTCTCATTAATAATTAATTATCCCCAATAACAAATGTAAGTGTTCTAGTGACCTTTGCTCTTGTCATTTATATACACACAGAGCAGGTGTGCTCAGTAAGGGCTGCCATGTTGCGCTGCCATCTTGAAACTATAGGCTCGAACAGCCTCACCTTTACTGTTCCTCATTAGCTGACCAAATGCTCGAAGAAGTTGCTGAATGACATTGTTTTGCTATATCTCAGCAAGTATACCTATACACAGACACACTGCTGCTCGAAAGTATATAAAGCATTTGCTTTTACCTAGTTTTCTACATTATTTAGTCATTTAATCTTCATTCAAGTCACTAATGAAGATGGACTCATTGTGCTAGAGCTAATACTGCAAAAAAACTATTACATTTCATATCTTTGTAGAAAACATACAAGACATCCAAAATGTCATGTGCAAACGTAAGTGAACCTTTACCATTGATCACTGGTGTAACCCTCTTTTGCCAAGAATTTCGCATTATTTGTGTTGCTTTGATGTCATACACTGGTGTGTGTCATTTCCACACAATTCATTGTATGTTTCACCAGTCCACAAACTATTCTCCAAGTAGAATTGTGGAGTGTCAAGGAGGTATTTTTTGCACACAGGATGTTTTTTTGGATAGCAAAGCTTCCACTATAATGTTCTGCCATGAGCACACTCAGGCCACCACTGTCTATTCTGAGGGGCAGGTAGGGAAACATGATTTGTGAAGTCTCAGGTGCTGGACTCCCTGCCATCACTGCAGGACAAAAATAACATCCAAGTTTATTAACCTTCCAATAGCTAATGACCACCCCCCATAAAGATGCACAGAAAAACATAACAGACATCCTGAAGATAAAGCAGAATCAAAAAAGGGTAGCAGACTTCCTGAACATTGTGCAGATCCGATTCACATTTATGGCAATCCCTGGCTTAAGGTTATTGCAAGAAGAGCGTTAAATGTGATCAATTCCAAAAGTTCACTTTTGCTCACAGCATTTTGCTGTTAGCTTCAGCAAAGATATCAGCTTCAACACATTGTGTTTGCCCACCCCAGATGGAAATCAGATCACACTGTATGACCAAATAATGCAGAACAATAGGCAATTAGAAAAGGGTTCACAAACTTTTGAGCAGCACTAGATATTTTTACATTTTACTATTTTATTTTTTAAAAGCAGCTTTCATAACACCCAAGGTCAATTTACAATTATACATATACAAATTAAGAAATACCCATAATAAGCCATAAAAAATACAATTAATATAGTATAAAATGAACAACAAAACCATGTCATCAAGCCGAGTAATATGCTAGTTTAAGAAGATGTGTCTTTAGGTGATGTTTTAAGTCCACGATAGTTTCACATTGCTTGATGGAGGGGAAGTGCATTCCAGAGCTTTCAGAGCTCCAGGGGTAGTATGACTAAATGCTCTTTCTCCCATAGACCTAAGCTTCATGGATGGGATTCTCAGTAGACCTGCTGAGGAGGATTCCAATGAGCAGGCAGGGGTGTAGATCTCAAGTATGTTACTAAGCTAAGGTGGAGCATAGCTATTTAGGGCCTTGCAGGTTAGGAGCAGGACTTATATTTAACTCTGCATACAACTGGGAGCCAGTGAAGCTGCATAAGTAGTGATGTTTCAGAGCTTGAGGATTTCGGGTATGTTATGATGCTAGCTGCAGTTTTGAATTAATGGAAGCCAGTGGAGTAGCTTATAGGAGATTTGGAGCTGACATAGCGGTTCAGCCTTACTGTCATTTACCTTTAAGTAGTTCTTTGTCATCCAAAGATTCATGAAGACAAACCATGATTGCAGCAGGTGGAAGAGAGGCTGTGGGTTCAGTAGACATATAAAGCTGGCAATCATCACCATAGCAGTGAAGGACATGTTGTCGAAGGACACTGCCAAGTGGCAGTAGGTAGATGATGAATAGCAATGGTACCAAAACTGTCCAGTGGGGGAACCCCTTTTTTAACAATAGAGCTCTTAGATTTGCAGATCATTATTTGTACAAGCTGTGCATACAAATTATTTACATTTTTAGGTGTTACATTAAAGCTACAGCATGCAATGTGCCATCTACCTGCAGATTGCAATTAAATGAATGCCAATTCTTAATGTCTCAATCTACGCCAGTGACCAGCCTACTTCCAAAATGTTACCCTCAATGACTACATTGAATGAATGAATGAACATTCAATCAACAAGGTGACTAGATACTTTAAAATTTTATTTTACAATTTATTCTGTAACCCTATAGGTCACATCATTCTTTTTGGTAAGGTGGTGAATATTATTAGCATTTTTGGTGCCAAAAAAAAACAAGAAAGGCAGAGCCACTATCAGAATTCTGACTTGTAGCCATGGTTTATGTATGGATTTTAGCCATGGTTTATGTATGGATTTTAGAAAGTTCAGACAGCTGTGTGGGCTAAGAGCAGTGGCACCTTATCTATGGGTCTTCTGTGATGGCATGGGCCGACCACTTCTCCTTCAAAACAACTCCCTCTACCGCTACTAAACACAGTCTGTAGTACACAGTGTAGTGGTTTTTGTTATAGAGCAGTTTGTTTGGTCAGTGTTGCATGGTTCTAGTTAGACTTTTGCCAACCATTATTAAGAGTCCTTTGCAAAATAAAGTCTGTCTGTATGTTCATTCAATTTCAGTGGTCTCTTGTCTACAGATCTAATTTCAGTTTAAGTTAGTAGGCTATTTCATAACATAATTAGCCTAACTAATGCTGTGGCTTTACACAGATGTGACAACATTTTTTTTACTTTTACATTAAAAGATCATCTGCAATTAATACACTGTATATGGCTGATTATAGTATGTCCATTTCTGCAACCTTATCAACCTGGCAGTGCAACAGGACTGCTCCTGTGTAGATATAAATGGCTTCTTTTAAGTTTGACATTTGTTTTTTAAAGTGTTGCTGGAAGTAATGATCACATAATTATAAATATTATAATTCAGGTTTGCTTAGAAATACAGAAAAAACGTACACACTGTAGCTTTAAAGGAGAAAAACATCAGCATACATACATTTATGGTAAAATTTATAGTTAAGTTCTTGGTTTTCATAATTGTGACATTATTCTACCACTTAACGCTTAAGAATGTCCACCAGAAAACACAGAGGAAACACGCGAAGCCCCCCCAAAAGACGTCATGGTTTTACCTACAGGTATTGTTAGTATTTTTTGTTTTTTGCTAGAATAATATTGACTGCCTATGAGATTACAACCCCTTTTTTATTTAGTGATACCTACAAAGGACAAAGGAACAAACACTGATGTTATGGCAGATGTTATACTAATGCCAGGTAACACTTCAGGATTGATGTGTTCAATTTATGCTTATCACTACTTTTTTAATTGCTGATAATAAAAAAAACATAACATAATTTCCACTAATTTTGATTTTTTTGCAGAATGGGATGATGCAAAGCAATATAAAGGTAAAGCTTGTATACAAAGAATTATTTTTTACTCACAGTTATATTATTACTCACACATCATGTTTCCATTCGCAGTGACACTCATTTTCAACCCCGACAAAGCTCCCCCTTCACTGAAGGTAACAAATAAAGGCAAGACAGTGTCCTGTCCCCAACCAGAGAAGATACATGGGCATGACAAAGCATTCCCTCATGTGCTGTGTAGTTTACCTAAGGAGTCACTCTACTGGGAAGTGATTATAAAAAAACCAGCAGAGAAACAGTCCTGGTATGTGGGTGTATGTAGTGGCATCAAGAGCGACATTGTCCCTCTGACCCCTAAGAATGGTTTCTGGGTTATACAATACGAAAAGGGAACAGGACTGTTCGTTAACACAGAACCCCCTTGTCTTGTGCCCACGACTAAGCCACTTGAAAAACTAGGGGTGTTCCTCAGTAGAAAAGGCTCTGACACAAATACGCTCTCATTTTATAATGCTGACAAAGGATGGCCCTTATGTTCCTTTAAGTGTTTTAAATATGAAGGTACGCTCCTAGGTCTTCTAAGCCCTGGAGTGAGGGATACACATCCCTTGACAATATGCTAGAGTCTTTGAAGCAAATCATAACCCTCAGAAGGCATGAACTTTTTCACTTTTTCACTCTTATCGTGATCCATTCTCAGTGTTTTGTAAATGTTATCAGTATCCATTGTAAAGCATAAAAAATACTGATCAATTTTCTTGAACATTTTGCTCATAATTTGTTTCTGTTGAAAATCCAGTGCAGAAGTTCTTTACATTGGAGTTTAATAATTCATTAGTTATCTCAAGTATTTTTAAAATAAATGCTTGTTGATATTTTCATATGTTAGATGATATGTTCTCATGTGTGCTAATTGCTTATTGTTTGTAATTTCTGTTTCAAGTTTGCATTTTTTTGTATTTCCTACTGCTGACATGGCATTTTAATAAAAAAAAAAAAACATAAATATTTTTTAAAGATGAAATTCCATTGTCTTAAGTTGCTGACTTTGTCTGGATTTGGGAATTCTTCCAGATTGTTCCCAAACATGCTGTATTATTGAAATCAAACCTCTAAAAAAGTTGTTGAGTTGTTCTTTTACACCACAGCCATAGTCAAAACTTTAAATGTTGCTAGTTGTTGCATATGTAAATAGGACAATAATCCCCGTTTTGTGAGCAGACTTTTTGATCACGTATCATCTAAACATGCTTCAAGAAATAAGGCCAGATGCTGAAAGACGAAGCAACTCAAAGAGTCCAGATCATTTATGACCGGGTTACAAACGGTCAATGGAAGGTTGGAAATGTAAGAAATTAGTTACAGGTAAATGGTTGACTCCCATTGCTATCACTTATTCATTTACATGCCTAAAAAATCTGTAATGGCAGAAAGAGACACTATTCTGTAAACCTCTCTTGCTGTATGCTGTCAACTAAACAGTGGTTTCTGCTTTCCACAGTATAGTTTAGATACAGCTTTGCCCAGGATGCTCCTCCCCTTGCCCGAAATCACTTAATTTGCTCTCGGGTGTAAACAGGTCTTTTGTTGATTATTTCAGAGTGTGCCCTGGAGGTGTGAATGGTCAACCCCTGACGCAAGTCCAGACCTAAACTTCAGGCCATTACCAGGATGCTTCCTGGAAGTGTATGCATAGACACTTTGACAATGACCTAAGAAGTTTCAAAAGAAAACCAACACTAATAACCTTTGCAAGGTTTACAAAAACCTGTGTCTAGGCAGTTAGCTCTTATTAAGGGTCAAATACTTTTAAAGCAAATGTACCAGAGGTCATCCTGTGCAGTCCAGCACCATGCTTGAACCCACTGCCTCACAGCATCTCCAGATTGGGAGAAAGATGTGCTACCAACTGAGCTAAAGACTGGGCTGTTAGCTAAGTCAGTATCATACACAGCAAAATTCTCAGTTAATTTCCCAGTGTTCAGCAAAGGTGTTCATTTAAGAGTGTAAGTGTAAAATTAAGAGTTGAAATTACACTGCAAAAAGTTGATTTAACTGTAAAGGAGTCAAATATGTAAGGCAGGAATTTTATATTAACACTACAAAGACTGGGACACTGGAATAGTGTTAAAACTGGCTCTCTCAGAATTGATTTAACACTAGAATTTGCTGTGTATCCTCTTGATGTGTTGGGAGCAGGGTTTACCAGCATAATATCAAACTGTGCTACCTTACACAAACAAGACCCAGACATATAAGCGTTGATATAGTAAACACAGAATGCCTAACAATTTCACAATTGTAAAAACAAAATCACTTTTATTACAGACCAGTAAAAAAGAAAACACCTTTTGAACACACATAATCGAAGCATATGTATATTCAGTTTGTTTCATCACCGTCATCTTTGCATGTCTAGTATTATTTACAAAACCTTATGTACAAGTACAGCTTAATGGAGAGATATTTCAATAAAAAACACAACTAGCTTAAATAGTAATAATTATGGTGATAATAGCAATAATAATAATAATAGTTTATCTATATATACAATGCAACTAGCAGAGAGACTCAAACTATGTTGGTACGAGAAGGCGTGAACTGTTAAATAACTTCAAGTATCTGAGTCTGAGGTGTGTAGCTAAGTTAAGTGTTTCATATGGGAGAAGTGATTGTGACCTTGTGATGAACTCATAGGCTGCTTTCAGTCTTAAACTATGACAAAAAATCAGAAATTTAGGCCCAGACTTTTGCTGGAGTTGACCATTCAAACTCGAGGTGCGTAACTGGAATTTTACTGAGGGTAAAGGCATTCTTACAAGGCAGAAAAAAAAACAGATTTAAGTACCCACCCACTAATCTTGATTTTCCAGAATTTTACCGGTCATGTTCACATATGAGCCTACTAGCCAAATTTCCAAAGTTCTAACCAGAGCCCTGGTAAGGAAACTCCACAAGCAGTCAAGCACAACTTTTCTGGAGGTTTCTTTTTAAATGTACAGCACCACAAGGAGAAAGGCCAAAAATTCAGGATTTCAGTCTGAAAGCAGCTATGGTCTTGAGGGCCTCTAAGGCTTTTGCATACTTCTGTGCACATGGCTGCGCAAATGCATTGTGTGTTGTGTAGGCCAGACATGTTTTCTCCCAGTTGTGTCAATGCACGTTACATCGGGAGTGTTGGTGAGAGGCAAATTGGGAACAGGCACAGTATACAGGTTGATTCCAAAGGTATGTCAAGCCTTAAGGGAAATTTTTTCGCGGTATAATCCCGGAAACAGTAAAACAATGTTGCCGAGGATTTCAGGTGAATTTGGAACGTATGGGAGTTTGGTTTTGCACATGCGCCATCCACATGCACCAACGTGCAAGTTGGCGGTAGACACAAAATTTGGTTGACACAAAGTGCCGCAAAGATGACCTTATTTTTACCGTTTTTCATCACGTGTGCTATGCGCATCATAAGTGCGCAGGAGTATGCAAGACACTTTAGGCCTCGAAGTTCAGCAATATGTCCACTAGCACATCTATTTGTACACCACAGGGAGTAGCTGTCCACAAAAGCTACACTGCTATATATAAGCTACACTGGCCACATGGAAAAAATACACAGAATGATAGGAACGCAACGATCAATTTGCAGTATACATACACTTGGTGACGCATAACATTATCAAAGCCATGTGGCAAACCTTTGGACTGCCCAGGCACTCCAAGGGAGAGTGAGTGATTGATAAGTAGTGTCTTTCTGTGGTTCATTTCAGAAGTGGTCAACATTCATCCTTCAGCGCTTCCTCCTCCTTATCTCCATCCTTCATCTTCACACCGCGGTTCACTGTGAAAAGAATAACGCTCTACAGTCCACACTGGGAGTGTGCCTGTGATTGTGTCCTTTGGTCTCTGTGTCAGAGGCCTGTGTCAGACCAGAGTCTCCTAGTTAACACTCAATACCAGGAGCAGCACAGTTTGAACAAACAAGAACACTAAAGCAAAGAAAGCAGCTACCGCCTCCATCAAAATCCTCTACGCAAGACTCGAAAAGAAACATATTAGGAGGTCTTTAGTAAAAACATGTAGCACAAAGCATCACTTTTATTTTCTTTGTTGCAACTGTTGCATTCTGATTGGAGACTAAGTCCAGAGCAGGCTTAGTGTAAAGAGTAACTCTGAGATCCTACAGTACCGATCTCTGAACCATACAAGTGACACAATGAAGGCGGAATCTTTGGCCACTCAAACTACCCATTATCATCATGAAAAAATTGATTTTTTTTTTACATTTCTTTTTTAAAACGGCCCCATAGACTCTTTCTTGCATTCCTCAGTGTAGGTTTCTCCTTCTTTTCTCTGCAGGGCTTCTCTCTATCTGTCTCTTAGCAGACAGGCAGGGGGTCGGAGCTGTTGCCCTCTCTCTGCCGGGTCTTCTTGAGCAGCTGGATGCGGTTGTGGCAGTAGAACTTAATGGCCCTCCAGTCCCGCCGGTTGGTGACCAGCAGGGGACAGAGCTCTAGGCAGCGCTCGCAGTCGGCCTTGGCAGGCACCCGCAGCTCTGCGATGTTCCGGGTCAGGTGCGACTCCACGGCTGCCCGCTCCGCCTCTGACCAGGGCCGTTTCAGCACACCGCGCTTCCCTGAGAGTGCACGAGCGAAGAGTAGGGATGAGGGCATCCACAAAAACAGCGAGTACACAAACTAAATGTTTACATTACAGATGTTAATGCTTACTGACATCACTGATTGAAGATAAAACATATGCATACTTCAGTAAAAATCGTTATATTGCTTATATTCATGCATATGTCCTTCTGCTCACCTTTTCTCTCTCTCTAACACACACACACACTCACTCACACATGATCTCTTACTGCCACCTGCTATTTATAATGTGAATCACTGTTTTCTCACATACCATCCATACCTTTCTTTCTCCCTCTAGCACATGCAGTTATACACATTTTAATGACACACAATAATAAACAGTACCTACTCATTGTCTGCTTCAACATGGTGATGCTAGATATATTTGCTTTCTCTCCTCCATAAATCACAAACCTTGGCTGGCACATAAATGATCCCAGTTGCACTCAAATT
The DNA here is from genome assembly GCA_030347295.1 of Setipinna tenuifilis. NCBI lineage: Eukaryota > Metazoa > Chordata > Actinopteri > Clupeiformes > Engraulidae > Setipinna > Setipinna tenuifilis. The sequence goes on from CM059265.1 coordinate 11,470,244, forward strand.
GCCACTCACATATGCACTTTACAAGCACAAGCACACTGATACATGCTGAGATACATAAAAAACATGCAGACACACTGTATTCATTAAGAAGTTACGAACACTAACAAAAGGAATACACACCTGGTTTGGGCTGGCCTGAGCCCCTCTTGCGACCAGAGGAAAATGGTGAGGCTCCGTTCATCTTCTTGGGTCGTGGGGACTTGCCATTAGGTGAGCCATTCTTCATCATAATCATGGCTGCTGGGGTCATCGACACCATCTTTTCCTTCCCCTGCTCTCCATCCGACTCCTCTGAAAACGAGTCTCCAGAGTTTCCTGACATCACTGCACATGAAGACACACAGAGAAATAGGGGGAGAAAGAGAAAAGAGTGGCATGAAGTGTCCATCGGAACGGACATCCAAAAAGAGACAGGGAAAAAAGGAGGGTAAAGAGATGGAAAGAAGAAAAAGAAAAGGTGGAAAATGAGAGGTGTGGTTACTAATCACTTTCAATTCACTCTCTCACTTCTTGAAAGTTACCATGCATCTCTCATTAGGAGTAATTAGCTATCACACTGCACATCAATTAGCACTGTTGGAGACTAGTGACTAATCCTCCACTCAGCTCTCTGTGCTTTTCTTAAATTTACACTTTGTTCCCCCTTGTTTAACTGCCTTGTTATATGTCCATCTTCTTTCACCATGACTTGTCTGATCTCCCCTCTCAAGTCATCTTTTTCCTTTTCTCTCCATATTTTCTCCATCTGTCCATCTCCTGCCATACTAATCTTGTTATTTTTTTATCTTTCAGATTATGCCACTGTCCCTTTCCACCATGTTAACACAGGCCTTCAATATGATCTCTCCATGTGTCTCTGTCATTCTCTATCACTGTTTATTCCATGTGAGCCACTCTTCCATCACTCCTGTGCAGTGTCTTTCCCTCCACCTCTGTCCTTCCATCTATGTATACTGTCTTGTTGTCTCTTACCATCCAGCTCAAGGCAGATGTGGTGCAGGCTCATGCCTCTAAAGAGCACTCCATCTCTCTCTCCGCACAGCACCACACGTCCGATCAGTGCCATCAGACCTGGGTCCTGGCCAATCCTGGCGCAGCTTTGAGTCACATGGTACTCCCTCTGTAGGAAGTTCTCCAGGCGCTGGATGGCGGCGCCCTTCTGTGTCTCCTCTTCGCCCTCACTGAGCAGCAGCAGCTGCGTCAGGATGGCCACCTGTCGGCGCACACGGGTCTGCGTGAGGGCGCGTGGGTTACGCGTGCCACTGGAACGTGCCAGACTGCGCAGCAGGTCCGTGCCTCGCAGCGGCGTGGCAGGCGAGTGGTACGGCCGGGCAAAGACGTATGGGTTGAGTGGATCCACACCAACGCCAGGACGTGTCTGCAGTAGCATGTCCAGGCATGCTTCTGAGTGTGGAGGCAGGATCAGGGGCTGCACGCGCCCACGCTTCCCCTGCACACCCACGCGTGGCAGGTGAGGCAGCACCAGGCGCTCAAAGGGAGACAGTGAGGCCTCAAGTGGGGTGAGGGCCGGCGGGGCACCTGGGGGCACGGGGATCGGGCACTGCGGGGTGACGCGGGCCTGGTACTCTGTGATGGTGAGCTTGGAGACCTCGCACTCACGCCGCCGGTTGTACAGAATGAGCAGTGCCAGGCTGGAGTGGCACAGGAGGCGCCAGGCCTCTGCGGACTGGGGCGAGCGGGACAGAGAGATGAAGGCTGAATGCTGCAGGCGACGCAGATACAGGACCAGAGATGACAGCGACGAGAGCAAAGGCATGATGTGAGGCCGCCGAGAACTGCAGAGAGGAGGGTGTTAAAATCACAGAGGGAGAGA